>JALMGJ010000010.1:16610000-16882500 GCA_023362775.1 Charina bottae
AGTGAGCTCCCGCACTCGCCCCAGCTCTTGCCAACCTAGCAATTCGAAAGCATACAAATGCAAGTAGAGAAATAGTTACCACTTTGGTGGGAAGGTAACAGCGTTCTGCGTGCGTCATGCCGGCCACATGACCGTGGAAGCGTCTTCGGACAGCGCTGGCTCTTCAACTAACAAACGGAGATGAGCACCGGCCCCTAGAGTCAGATACGACTGCACAAATGGGGGGGGGGGGGGACACCTTTATGAAGAGCAGCCATCAAGTCCGACACTGAGGGAGGGCATTAGCTGGAGGAAGGCTGCTCTTGATAGTCTTGGAAAAGGCAGCTTCAATTCTGATGATGTTTGACTTACGAATCTTGCTCCGCAAGGACCACCTAATAGTCTCCCTTCCCTTATAGAACAAACAGTGTTCCTGTCTAACTTAAAGCTCAGCTGGAGCTGGTGCCTTTCAGAGCAGAGCACTGTAAAAATGATCCCCTCAGCAGGAAATATAGTGACATTTTGGAGTTTTGCTGTAGACCAGAGCTTTCCAAACTTTTCATGTTGGTGACACACTTCTTAGACATGCATCATTTCGCAACACACTCTTACAGCAGGGCACAAGGCAGGCACTAGGATTCCTGAATCACAGGATTCAGGAATCACAGCAGGTTTGGAGGCAGCAGCAGCCGTGACACACCCAGACACTGCAGCCGACACACTAACGTGTCGCGACACACAGTTTGGAAAGCTCTGCTGTAGACCTTGATACTCTTAAAACAGTGCACAGTTGCCTTGTAGGGTCAGTTTTTAAGGCCAACAGCTGCCACTCCTCTGCTTCCAAGGATACAATTAAGTAACTGGTTCTCAGTTATATATTTGTTATTCCTAATGCAGGCCTAAAGCATTTGAGGTGTATAGGGATACCGTTTTAGCTAACTTGATTCAGTGTATGCAACAGTAAAGCATTAAAAGGTCCCTAATGGATCTCATGCAGTTTCTTGTGCATAAATGAAATATTTTGAAAGTCTTTAGTGAAAAGCAGATTTTATTATCTTGCTCTCATACATCATCATCATTGGATTTTTATCCTGCCTTTTTAATATATAACTCAAGGTGGCAAACATACCTAATATTCCTGCCTCCTACGTTCCCCACAACAATAACCCTGCGAGGTGGGTTGGGCTGAGAGAGAGTGACTGGCCCAAAGTAACCTAAAGGAGGCCTAAAACTCACAATCTCCTGGTTTCTAGGCCAGCACCTTAACCACTACACCAAATTGGCTCTCATGTTTATATAAGCATAAGATAGTTTACAAAAATTTAAAAAGTTTGGTTGATTGTGTGAATATTTCATGACGTAGGAAGACTTTCCAGCAGGCGGCATAAAAACCACTCAGTGGCAGCCACGATAACCCTATGAGCCCAGGCTAAACTGAGTTAGAGTCGAACCTTGGAATTGGGGTGAACTTAGGCTCGGGCCCACTCCCAAAAGCCCCTGGACCTCATGGAGACTTGAAAGAGTCATTGCCAGATATCTCTAAACAGCTGTGGCAATACAGCAGAATAAATTGCACTGTGGATCTTGAAGGAAGGCCGAATGCCTGTGTCATAAATCTAATGCAAACAATGTCTCTTCCTAGGGCCATCTTTCTGAAGGACTAGTAACCAAATGGTACAGATCACCTCGCCTCTTGCTGTCGCCCAACAACTATACTAAAGCCATTGATATGTGGGCTGCAGGTTGCATCTTTGCTGAAATGCTGACAGGGAAAACTCTCTTTGCAGGTTGGTAAAGACAAACAGGTACAACCCTGCCACTTAAAAATGTGGTGTCATATACAAAGGGTGCCAGAAAAGCCCAGAGTTAATTTTTCCAAGGAGATGGGTGTGGATGGGGACATTCTGGCTATGTGAAGGTTGGTTGGTTGGTTTGTTTGTTTGTTTGTTTGTTTGTTTATTTAAATTTATCCCCGCCCATCTCCCGGAATACGGGACTCTGGGCGGTTTACAAGATAACATAGTTAAAAACTATACATAAAAACTACAAACCGTATAAAATAATTATAAATTATGAATCCAGATGTATGAGATATTTGATTAAAGAAGGACAGGGAACTCAAGGGATTAGCCATCTCCATGATGAACTATCCCTTCCTCCATCCCATGCCAGGCGGCAGAACCAGGTCTTCAACTCTTTCCTAAAGGTTCCATGGGGAAGCTGAAATCACCCTTCGTGTGTGTGCTGGGGGTGGTATGATAAGGAATTCCTGAGGTATTGTATTGTATTGTTTTATTTATTTAAATTTATTGGCCATCCAACTCCAATGGAGTAGCATTGATTAGTTAGAACGTTCTAGAATACAACTGACTTTTGCTCTTGTCTGCATGACTAGGTGCCCATGAACTTGAACAGATGCAGCTGATTTTAGAATCAATTCCCGTTGTGCATGAGGAAGACCGTCAGGAACTTCTTAATGTAATCCCAGTTTACATTAAAAATGACATGACTGAGCCACTCAAACCTTTAACTCAGTTACTCCCAGGCATTAGCCCTGAAGGTAATTTGGCTCCTTTCTTTTTCTTCCTCACTCCTTACTGTTTAGGTTAGAATATGAGCCTGTAGTCAGGATTACTTGTGCTTCTAAACTGTTGTGGTGCACACTGTACAAGGCCCTCTAAAACAAAGGACAAAACTTTGGTCATGCCATGTACTGGTCTTTTCCAGTTCTGGAACATTGTGGAGCCAAATGTATGTATGCATCTATTATTCTCCTTGTGCTATTAGTTCAGAGTTAAAAGAGAAATGCAGTATTCTACCAGGAGCTGAGCTACACAGTGAGGAACTGACTTGTTCTCTAAAAAAAGCCAAAAAATTTGCATCATAATGGGTAGTGAGCTTTCAGTGATGAACAAACACATCTCCAAACATATGCCTACCTTTCAACACATCCTGTATTACTCATTTGTGACCTAAAAAAAGACAGCTTTTGTAAGTGTTTCTGCCTAACTACTGGAAGTGATATTTTAATGATGAAGGCTACCAGTTGAATAGGTATTTCATAAACCTAGCATTTTAACGTAGGTTAAAATTTTAAGGAACTCCCGATGTCTGACATTTTAAATCTACAACTTTTCATCTGGTTCATTACCAGTCCCCTGTTACCTGTACATCTTATTTTCTGTCATTCCATCATATTCTTCACTGGTTATAGCAGTGAGAGGTGTAGCCAAACAGATTCCATACAAATGCCACAAGCGGAGAAGGTGTCCCATGTCGGAAGGAAAAAGCAAGAAAATTCACTTTTTTGCATTACGCTTTAATCATTAAATATTTCTTCTAGTTTCAGAAATATGAAACACTTAACAATGTGACCCTATAATTAAGATGTAGTTTTCACATAGTGTTCATAAGAGGATTTTTTAAAAATCTCTTTGGATTTATCCTCTATAGCTTTGGACTTCTTGGAACAAATACTGACCTTTAGTCCCATGGACCGATTGACAGCAGAAGAAGCTTTGTCCCACCCTTACATGAGTATTTATTCCTACCCAACTGATGAGCCCATTTCAAGTCATCCTTTCCACATTGAGGATGAAGTGGATGATATTCTGCTGATGGATGAAAGTCACAGCCACATCTATAACTGGGAAAGGTAAACTTTTGGGAAATTATTCTGGATACTTGTAGTAGCTGTATTTGAAATACCAGCTGATGATAAAGTAGTAGAATGCCACGTGGTGTTAGATGCTGCTAGAATATGCACCTGAGTCTGGCACTAACATTTCAGGGCATCTTAAACAAAGACTATGTCAAGTTGCATGCAAAGGAATTAAGGAATGCTATCACTGAGAAGTTCTCCAAATTAAAACTCTCTGAGAAATGTACATACCTGGCAATTAACTCTAAAGCTATGAAGCCTAAAAGGGCAGTAGTAGGCATAACTCTTATCAAGCTTCTCTAGAAGTAAATGGGTGCTTATCATTTACTAATATAGGGTGTTAATTATTACAGATATCACGAGAGTCAGTTTTCAGACCATGAGTGGCCTGTTCATAACAACTTTGAAGCTGATGAAGTTCAGCGAGATCCAAGGGCTCTTTCGGATGGGACTGATGAGGAGGAAGTACAAGTAGACCCACGAAAATATTTGGATGGCGATCGTGAAAAGTATCTAGAGGATCCAGCTTTTGATACCCACTTCTCCACTGAGCCTTGTTGGCAGTACCCAGATCACCATGAAAACAAGTATTGTGATCTGGAATGTAACCATACTTGTAATTACAAAATGAGGTCCTCTTCATACCTAGATAATTTAGTCTGGAGAGAAAGCGAAGTGAACCATTACTATGAGCCCAAGCTTATCATAGATCTTTCTAACTGGAAGGAGCAGAGTAAAGAGAAGTCAGATAAAAAAGGCAAGTCAAAATGTGAAAAGAATGGATTGGTGAAAGCTCAGATAGCTCTTGAGGAAGCTTCACAGCAACTTGCAGAAAAGGAGAAAAACCAAGGGTTTGACTTTGATTCGTTCATAGCAGGAACCATTCAGCTTAGTTTGCAGCATGAGTCAACTGCTGTGGATAAGTTGAATGACCTGAATAGCTCCGTGTCCCAACTAGAATCAAAAGGCATATCTAAATCGGTAAGCAGAGAGAAGCAGGAGAAAGGAATGGCTAACTTGGCCCAGTTGGAAGCCCTCTACCAAAACTCATGGGATAGTCAGCTTGTCAGCGGTGGGGAGGAGTGCTTTCTCATAGACCAGTTCTGTTGTGAAGTAAGGAAGGATGAGCAGATGGAGAAAGAGAATCCATACCCCAGTTACCTAGACAGGTTTTTTAGCAAGAAAGAAGACACAGAAGTGCTAGAAACGGAGCCAGCTGAAGATGGAAAGCTTGGGGAGAAAGAGAGAGAGGGCAGCCTTCTGAGCAATAGTGGAGAGTTTCTCTTTAGCAAGCACCTTGAAGCTATAGCGATCCCTCAGTTTCCCAGCCCAGTGGGCTCCCCACTTAAATCCTTGCAGGCCACACTAGCGCCTTCTGCTATGAAGTCATCTCCCCAGATCCCCCATAAGACGTACAGCAGCATTCTGAAACACCTAAACTAAACAGCAGACATTTCTTTTTGTATTCATGAAATGTGTTCTTTTTTATTATAAGTAGTCTTTTTTTACTTGAAATCAAATGATGTAACTTTGGTATGGATTTCCTTAGTTTTCTGTTTACCATTGTTTTTACGATCCAAAATTCCTTTCTTAACATGACAATTTTTTGTTAAAAACTGGCATGTCGTTTGCACACAAGGGTAAAGAAAGAGCATGACAATGCAAATTGGAGGAGGAAACAAGAAAAGAAATGCACTAAACCTGTAGAAACACTCTCCTTTTGAACAACTCATGCTTTGCAGAGGAAAAATAAGAATCTTGCCTTGAAAATTATACAGTGAGACTATTCATATTTGCATGAAAATATCTATTTTTTCCCTGAAACATTTTTTCATTCATATGTATTTTAGAATTTTTCATACTGTACACATTTCTTCAACACATGATACCAGCAGCAACTGTAAATGAACGCAGAATTTGGTACGCATGTGTTCTCTACCTCAAGGTAACCGCAGTATGTGGCAAGCGTCAACCACCCATAGTGCTTATCATATGCACTTCTATTTAGCCAGCATTATTGTAGTAGGTGGTATTATGGAGAAGAAAAAAACATTCAATATTTATAAATATTCTGGTATGCATACTTTATAGTGGAAATGTTAATATGCAGCGTTTTTATTTATTTTAGCAAATTATATTTACAAAATTTTCTGTAATGGTAGAAAGTCAAATTCTTTTGGACTTGCTTTACAGATGAAGTTCTTATTAGCACTGTGGTTTGTTGCCTACATAGCTGAAATAGAGATGAAATAACATCCCCTTATTTTGAGGTGATCCGTGTGAGTTTTTTAAAAGAGATTTCACTTCAAGTAAAATGTGTATAGGAATTTGAAATTTGGAGGTGCTTGGTGTCTCTCTACAAAGGAACTAGGAATTGTTTTATCATAAAATGCTCCTAGAAGTCTTAATTGTGTTACTTTTTTTTTAAACAATTTTTGTAATGTTAGTTGTGTGCATGGAAACAATTAAGGTACAACATTACTGTAGGTTAAAGTTCTATATGGTCAGGCATTTTGTTTTTATTGTATGTTTTTACTGAATGATGCCTTTGTCTCATCCCCAAAGCAAGCATGAGTATTAATTAGGTTAAATGTAGCATGTAGCATCTCAGTCTTCTGGCAGTTCGTTTTGCCTTCTGGATTTGGGGTTTTTTGTTTTCATATTTGGGAAAAACTGTATCATTGGCTCCCCTGTTTTAAAGAAAGAAATGAATAAAACACGGCCAGCGAAAACAAGTCTTGTGGTCTCCACAGGTGAACGCCTCAGACAGACGTGCGACCCTCAAGGGGTGAAGGGTGGGCAGCCAGACTGGAGGCCTGTTCGGATGTCTTGAAAATGGACAGTTGTCCTTAATAAGCAGTGGAAGTGGAAATGTTTTCCTTGCATTTGTTCTTACACAGTTGAGAGTATATGGCAACAGTTTCAGTGCTGTGCAGAGGAGATAGATCTGTCCTTGCAGCCGGTGAATCTTATACCCTAATCTTAAATACAAGTTCTTCTCTGTGTTTAAAACTGGTGTGAACATCTGGATAATGTGCTTCTGATTAAGGTGAATACGTTGCAACCTGCACTGCAATGCTATGGAGATTAAGGCGCTTTTATTAAGCACTTTATTTTATATGGTCTCCTATTTTTATATTCAAAATGCCACCTAAGTTGCATAGTTTTGTCCAAAAGAATAAATGCAGGACTGTAAGGAGAAGTGATTGGGCCTCTTTTTGCTGCTATAATTAAAAAAAACCCCTCAAAATTCCAGAAACTCAAGTTACCCAGAATGTTTACATCATGAATTTCCTTCCTAGTCCATATCTGATCAAGGATATTGTAATAGCAGATTATTAGATTTGTTCCAGCCCTGAACATGTCTGGCCCATGCTAGAGGGATTCACATGGGCTTCAGTATCTGAAGAGTTTAGCTTTGTGGACAAGCACTGGAGCTGTTTCCTGGTTCTACTTTGTGCCTAGCCAAAAGGTTAACTTGAATGTTTTGAGTGTGCAGGAACATTTTTTTGTGGGGGGGAAAGATTTTGAGCCATTTGAAGTGTTCTTCCTGATGGCTGAATAGCTTTATCCATAGGTATTTATTTATTTCTGGCCACTGTGACGTCAGAATGATGACATATGTGTCACCACGGCATTGTGTTTGTGGCACAATTACTTCATTTGTATCAATCCCATCATTACGTCCGGTGCAAGTAGGTCAGTCATGTCATCTGTGCAGTGATGTCATGGTGCGTGTGTCATGTTTGCTCTCCCCACAGACACGAGGAGGGGGTGCCGTCAGGTTTCAAGTTCTTTCCCCCTTGCATAGCATGTTCACCGTCGCCTCGCAAGATACCTATTGTATCCCTCGTAACTTAAAAGAGTCTCTCCCTGCAACAACCGAAAATCTTCCTCCTTTGCAACCTCAAGGTGTTTGCCATGTAACCCAGAACAATTGGTGGTGGGATGTGTATGGGTGAGTGGAAACCTAGGACTAGCAAGTCCTTGTAGAAATACTTCCCCCAAAGAGATGCCGGCTTGACAATCCTCTGAGAGGAGACAGGACTGTTAATGGAGCTTACCTAATAATGTGTATCCAGTTCAAAAGAAGCAAATAACCTCCTTCAATCTCTTAGAGCTGTTGTGACAACTAACTTTAAAACACAGTAACTAGAATGTATAAATACACAGGGAAAGCTCATAGAAAAAGAAGAATGAAAAAGTAAATAGTTTCCTTGCAATATTTTTTCCCCCTGCTTCCCATTTCAACTTCTTGTATGGTGGAAGTAGAAATCCTCTTCTCTGGCTCTTGCTTTGCCTTCCTCTGAACCGAGTTTGTTTTATAGCTTTTATGGAAACGTGCACATTCTGTGTGTAGCTGGGTTCTCTGCTTCTGATGGCGCTCAAACAGTACTAGATTGCTGCAGAAGTCACCATGGCTATATTGCATTATTATTTTTAACTGTAAACTGCAGAGGCCTTGCTAGTCAGAGGTATAAAAAAATTAATAAAACGGACCAGAAACAGACCAGTAGTAATTAAATTCAGGGTTTTGTTTTTTAAAAAAAGGCTAAATCCCCATTAAAACAAAATCCTTTTTTATTGTTCTTTAGGTGGGCAGTAAAGCCAGACAGACCTCATTTGAAGATATTTCAGTCTGCGGTGGTGCTACAATATAAAGTCCTTGTCCTCTTACGCTCTTGACCCCGGAGGATCTAGGGCAGGATCTCCAGTGCTTAGTGGCAAAAGAGAGAGTTCATGTTATTGCTTCCTTTTCTGAGCACTTGGAAAGTGAGCTAGATACACACCAGACAATATTGGCCAAAAATCTCTTCCAGTCTAGCAGGTCCTTTGTGATCATCACTACCTTGTTCAATCCATTGTTTCCCCCCCTCCCAACAGAATGGGTTGGGCTGACCTGTGGCTCATTGTGATGCACAGAGCTTCATGAAAAATGCGTATGTTCCCTGTAGCAGCAAAGTGAGATTTCAATAAAATGCATTTTTGTGACGACAATGACTAGCCAACCTGGAAGCATAGCTGGGCTACATTGAGATTCAAAACGCTGGGCAGAAAATGAGCCTTTTGATCCCATTTAACTTACATGACCCTTAGTTAAGCCAAAGTATTTCTCTATTAACAGCTGAGTCTTTAACCTATGGAGGAAATAACACCTAGAGCAGAGCTTTCCAAACTTTTCATGTTGGTGACACACTTTTTAGACATGCATCATTTCGCGACACACTCTTACAGGAGGGCATCATTTCG
Organism: Charina bottae; assembly: GCA_023362775.1. Classification (NCBI taxonomy): domain Eukaryota; kingdom Metazoa; phylum Chordata; class Lepidosauria; order Squamata; family Charinaidae; genus Charina; species Charina bottae. The sequence goes on from JALMGJ010000010.1 coordinate 16,618,891, forward strand.
TGACACACACAGCAGGGCACAAGGCAGGCACTAGGACCTGCGTGGAATCACAGCAGGTTTGGAGGCAGCGAGGCACAAGGCAGGCACTAGGACCTGCGTGGAATCCTGGCAGGGCTCGGAGGCAGCCTCGACACACCCAGACGGCTGTGTCTGACACACAGTTTGGAAAGCTCTGACCTAGAGATTAAGTTGAAGACAAGGGAAGTCTCCAAGGAGGCCATTACTAAAAATTTGTATCCCATTTTTTAGTTTTCTGAGATATACTACTATTATACTTAAGAGATTTTAAGGCTTAAAAGCCAAAAGCTAACAGATCTGGGCTGTACAACACTATATGACCACTAGATGGTGGCAAAGTGTGAAGAAAAATCTATGGCTGCCATCTAGTGGCTGGCTAGGTTTCTGCTGCTGCTCTGATTTCATAGCCTCAGCCACAGTGGAGAATGTACAGTATACTATATAAGTAACATCACTTTGTTTTGATGGTTCTGCAGATTCACAGGAATTCAGATAAGGAATTCTGCAGTATTTCATAACAATGGGAAAGGTGTGTTCTACAAAGGAGATACATTGGTCTTCATTATTTCCCTGGTAGGGCAGGGGTATTTAACCCAAAAAGTACTTGTTTTACATTATCTCCAAACCAGGATTCCCCAACTCTAATTTTCTTATCCCCCCTTTTTTTCTTTCTTACTAACTGCAAGTTTCCATCCTTTGGTGCATATCTTCCATTAATAATAAACTTGTACCAGTTAGTACTGGATGTGTAAATTGTTTCAGACAACAAACATGTTCAGGACAAAATTTCCAATTTTATTTTCATATTGCAAGATGCTTCCAGTCATATCACAGATTGCCTCTAAAAGTCTTTCCTATCAACACTGGTTTCCTGTGCCTCAATCTATTTTGGCCCCAGAAAACCAACTGGTGCAGTTGTGTAGATAACTGCTGGTGTGTTGCGTTAATCCAAGGACTTAGATTTGGGCAAGGTTTTCAAAGAGCGCACTCATCAACCAAGTTTCAGGTCATGCATGCAAATAGGCAAATACTCATCTTAAATTTGCAATGATAATCTGATCTCAGAGTGTGTTAGCAAATGGTACAAGTTGTGTAATTTGATGCAATGCAGTTGTTTCTGTATGAAAAGATCAGGTTAGCTACTGGAGACATTCCTAAAAGCCATTACATTCAAGTGTATATTGTCAGTCTTTTCAGTTTTTAAAAAAGCATTAAATAAAATCCATTATTATGTAATTTATCATTTTAAAAAACTTTCTCCAAGCAATATAAAAATAGCAACATTTTTTTTACCTCTTATATAAAATACTGTAGGAAATAACTACCATGTGCTACACGAAGTACTAAAGAAAGTACTTCAATTGTGTTTTCCTTTGCACTTCACTAATTATAGTTTGGTGTGACCAAAATCATATGAACAGACTAACAGATTTATTATGACTCACGTGTTGATGTGGGCAAAGATTTCTACAGGGTGTGCTTTTGCAAACTGGCACAAGAGCATTTCTCAGAAATGATTCGGACACAGATGGGTTTGTTTGCTTAAGTTGGGCGGCCAGTCTGTTGCTCTCATTTAGGAAGAAATCATTGCTTTGACTGAATTTCCATTTTTCTTTTATGTAGTAGATGAGTGTTCCTAATTGGTTGAATCACATGGAAGCAGAGCAATCTCCTGTTTTGCTCTGTGATGGGATAAGAGCTTAAAAGTAGACAAACAGGAGGATGGTTTTAGTGACACTGGCAAGGTTCTCACATGCTAAGTCATAAACATTGGTTGCCTGGAATTATGCTGGCTGGGGAATTCTGGGAGTTGAAGTCCACATATCTTAAAGTTGCTAAAGCTGAGAAATACTGCTATAGGCTAAGTATCCAAACTACATTAAAGCTTTGCAAAAGTTCAACCTAAAGTTCTATGTTAAATATACACATCTTGTTTTCCACGCTAGTTAGCCAGGTCCAGCTGGAAGCACAACCACGAGTTCCTTCAGAAGAGGAGGTCAAAGATATCTTAAGACCACTTATGAAATACGCTTACTTATATTTCAATTACTTATGGTAATCCAACATAATCTACAGAGATTACATACATTATCTAACACAGTGGCATAGAAATACCAATAATAAATAGTAATGTGGGGGGGGGGGCTTTCTCCCAGGTATGCTTTTTAAAGATATATATACAATATTAATATTATTGCAGTTATAAATTTAACAAGCGTACCTGGGAGGAAGCCCCAGTGAATTGCTTCTACATAGATCTGTTCATGTCTGCATTACAAGTCAGAAGCACTTTTTTGCTTTAGGCGGCTGCCCACAAAACCGTTTGCCAGTGCTCATGGCCTGGAAGCCTCGTGAAGTTAAATTTCCAGCCTTCGTGAAATGAAAATGCATCAGGTCTCCATGGGTTATGTGAAGCAGCCACATTGCTGGTTCCCCAAAATATGCCTCTACAATGCCAGGGATTGATGTTTTCTTCTCATGTTCATTCCCTGCTGCTTTCTTCTTCCATGCTGTGGCAACCAAGATGTGTCAATGCCTTCGTCTAGAAACCGGCCTTTGTCAGAATCCCTGGAGGTCCTTGCAAGCGTAACAGCCTCAAATTGACTCATCTTGAGCAACTACTAAAAATATGTTCTTGGTCACAATGAGTTTTCCAGCATTTGTGAGCCTATTGGGTGAACTGGCTCTGTTTCAGATACTTTAAGAGGAACCGCCCAGAGTCCCCTTGTGGGGGGAGATGGGCGGTGATATAAGTTAGAAATAATAAATAAATAAATAATAAAGTTGTATGCTGAACAGCTGAAAACAGGGTTGCTGGAATGGCTGGGCTTCAAAGCAGCTAACTGATTCTCCTTGAACAATTTTGAGCGTGATATGGAAAGCCAAAATGTAGATTGAAACCTTAAATTATAAGGTAAGGGCTCTAACAATTTATCCAGAACTAGATTCATCAACAAATTATACAATAGCAATTGGGACACTGAGTCTTAATAATCAGCTAGTCAATATTGCATTGATTCATTTTTGTAATTTAAATGTCTCTGGCAGACAGCACAGATCTGCTTCTTTTTATAATCCAGGCAATAATTCTAGGAACGTGACTTTCCATATTTCAATTTACAATTGAAATTCTTTACAATTCTTATGTAGAAGAAAATACTGGAGGTAAGATGAAACATGTTAACTCTTCGATTTAAGAAATTAATGTACAGGCCTTGTAAACCTGACATAAAGGACCCGGGACCCATTAATTCCCTCTGTGAGACAGATGCTGGCAATAGACAGTTGGGGATCATTGTTTTAGTAGACATTTTTGCAATCTCCCCAGTTGTTGCAACCTACAAAAACAGTACCTAGACAGTTGAGAAAATGATATCAAGATGTATTGTAGGCAACATCGTTAGCCAAAAATAGTGAAATTACCAACATTTCTTACCAAAATTCATCTTAATGACATCAGTTTTCCAAAGATTTGTAAGGCAGATCAGATCAGTAATTAAAACAAACCAATGATCATTTCTCTTGAGAGAGCCATACAAATCTATTAGTTGACCAACACAACCCATCTTTGATCACGGTTCCTTTAATGGTGAGAACCACAGACCTCTGCAACAAGAGTGTGTCCATCATTAAAAATAGATGCAGTATCTGTTGTGTACAGATTGACCTTTACAAAACAAAACCTAAAAATAATCCACCAGAAGTTCAAACCCACTGTTGAACAATATTCTATCTGATCAAAGAGCCCCAAAAGGGCATTTAGCTTCTCCTGAATTGTCATCAAGTGAGATGGCTTAAAAAGCAAGGGAGGGGAAAGCAGCTGTGTCCTGATTTGAATTAACCAAATTGGGTGAGTTCACACAACAGGCAAGCCCAGATCAAACAAGCCACAATGCATCTTAATTTTATTTATTAATCAAACTTATATCACCGCCCATCTTCCTCCACCGGAGATCTTGGCATCGTGCATAACTAGACCTCAGTTTCAGAAGGAGATCTAGTTTGTAATCTAATCGAGGTATCTAGGCTTGTCTACCAGCAAACCAGCCAGTATGCCAACAATCTCAGCTTTTTCTGCCACTAGATAGCCTGGGGTAAGGTGTTAAAGTCGGATCACCCTCTGGAGCCTCTTGCTAAGGTCAGCTGGTTTTACTTGCTAAATTAAGCACAGCTCCTTAACTAGCTTGTTGGCCAAAGACTGAAGCTATTGCCTGATGATTAAATGGAGGGGACTTTTAAAGAGGACACTAATACAGCAGAGTGGCTTTTGATCCCATTCTCATTTCAGAGTCAAGGGGAACTTTGTACATGGCAACGGTTCATACAGAAAAAGTAATAGGCAGATCAGCAATAATTTTACTTGCTGTCACTATGGAAAGATCTAGGCCTGAGACTTCACCAGACTTGGACTTCGCTTCAAATTTGGAGCTCACTTCTCAGCTCCACAACTGGAATTCCATTCAGCCATCAATAGACACACAGAGATAAACCATATTTACACAACATTCAAAAGAGATAATAAAAAAGCTAAGGAAACAAAAAGACCAGAACACATCCTCTCCAGCAGCCAAAACCCAGATAAGCAGGGATTAACACTAGACAGTCAAGCAGAAAACAACACCCTAATCAAGGAACTACCAAGGAGAAAACCACACCCCCACCAACACAGGCAGGGCAAGCTACTATATATAAACAGGGAGCAAACCCCACACTCACTCGCACTGATGTTACCTAGCTGGGTAATGAAACGTCTGCAAGCAAATAACCAAGCTCAGAGAGCACCAAGGACTCCATAATAAAGCTTGAATTACATTTCACAAATGTAACATTTGCTCAGGGACAAGACTGTATCCTTGGTCAAGTGGGGCCCTAGATTTATCATAATTTTGGCTAGCCAGGCAACATTTGTTGAGCTTTGTTTTCAGCTTTCATGGGTCTCTAGGTTGCTTGATACCAGCAGGGTTTTTAATTCTTGGGGGCAGGAAATAGCTGAGACAAGGCCTGAAAGGAGGAAGGTGTGTGAGTTAAGGAACCAATCCTAAATCCCTCACACTGAGGGGTTTCATTCCATGATGTCTGAAGGCCTAGTTTGGCTGAACTGACAAGGAAGAAAGAGACAAGAAGGAGGCATTGGTTATCTTCTTAAAGGGGCCTAGGACTTGCAAATTGCCCATCTTTTGTACCAGTCTTGTAGACCAGGACTCAGCTGTAAATCTTTAGCCCTGATTTCACCCAGCTTAACTAGGCTCCTAGGCCTGAGCTTTGCAGAAATTAGTCGGCAGACTAATTTTTGCCTTGTGCTTTATGACCTTGAAGCTAAGCAGCTATTGGTTGTTGATATAACTGACATCTCTGCCCTAAGACCGCCTGGGTCAGGCTTATCTCTTGCAATGCGTTTGTGCAAAATTGCACCATAATGAGACTCCTTTTCTACCAGGGCTCCTGGCAATTGATTATGGAATACCAGTTTGTACGGGATGCTGCATTTGTTGGAAAGAATCCCTGCAATCTAGCTCTTCAGGGGCTAGGGCAACTTTCTGCAGTGCCCAGCATCGTTGCAATGGGAAATGTAGGGTGTTGCTCCAGGATTGGTTCCCAGCTTCATTGGATCCAACCTTCATCTCTCAGTTAATTGGATCCAACTTAATAACAGGACAGATAGCTGTTGTGGGTCTTCCGGGCTGTGTGGCCGTGTTCTGGAAGTTGTGGTTCCTAACGTTTTGCCAGCATCTGTGGCCGGCATCTTCAGAGGGCAGGAGCACAGACAGAAGCAATCTCCTCTGTGTCCTGGGCACAGACATTTCGCTTCTGTCTGTGCTCCTGCCCTCTGAAGATGCCAGCCACAGATGCTGGCGAAACGTTAGGAACCACAACTTCCAGAACACGGCCACACAGCCCGGAAGACCCACAACAGCCATTGAACTCCGGCCGTGAAAGCCTTTGACAATACATAGGACAGATAGCATTTGTACTACATGCCCTTGGATAGATGCTGTATTAGTTGAACATTGTTTTCCAAACTGCAAGGCACATAAACCACCTTTTTGAGCGCTTAGATTTCCCAAGGCCTAACGGTCCGGTGTTAAACATTAACAGCTGGGTGATGAACTCCAGCAAACTCGAGGGATGAATCAGCATTTGCTGGAATTGCAAAGGGGAGCCAATATTCCCACAAAAGAAGGGAAGATTTGCCGAAAGGAGGACTAATGGAGGTCACTGGGGAACGTTTCGGTGTCTAGGCAAGGACAGGCATTTCATAAATCTGTCTCCACTAGGTAGTGATTGGGCTTTTCTTTGCACATGAAGTAGCTGCACCAGCTTGGCCTGAAAATGAAAGAATTGTCTGCGAAACAGGTCAAATTCTTATGACAGTAGTACAGACACATGCAGTTGACATTACAGGGGCTTTCCATAGGCAGAAGGATATGAGAGTAGAGAATCACAGAAGCCCTCTCCCTAAATTTTTAACCCTGTTGTTCTACCTCCCTGACTCTGATGTGAAAGATTTCTGCTGGAAGAGAAGCCGCTATCAGTCAGCCTCAATATTATTTGGCTCGATGGACAGGTAACGCCATTGGAACAAGGCAGTTTGCTAAGCCTACATTCACCGTCTTCTGCTAAAACATAACAGACAATCCCATGTGTTTAGGTCTCTGATGGGCAACCAAGTGAGATAAGAACCCAAATGGGGATCGGTGGAGTTGGGCCAAACCTTGAAGGCATGTACACAAGCAGTGTTTCTCAACCTTGGCAACTTTAAGACGGGTGGACTTCAACTCCCAGAATTCCCCAGCCAGCATATGCTGGCTGGGGAATTCTGGGAGTTGAAGTCCACCCGTCTTAAAGTTGCCAAGGTTGAGAAACACCGTGCACAAGAATAGCTTTTCTCACCCAAACCTTGCAAGCTGCCATCTGGATCAGGTGCCGTTTCTAAATATGTTGCGGTGGCTGCTGCATGTCGTGCTCCTGGCAGGAGGTAATCTGGATGTAGTTGAGGTGTGAGTGACAATGCTCAGTTGGGGACCTGCTAGCACCCTGTCTAGGGCGCAGTGAAATATCGCCCCACGCTTCCCTGCTGCAGTCTGTCATATAAGGCCACCATGGACTGTCTAAATTCAGAGTCACTCTTTGTTTTCTCCCAGATGAGATATGACAAACCAGCAGCAGGTTTTATCCTGTTTTGCCCAAATGTTCTGCCTCTAGGTCATGTTTCCCCCCCCCCCCCATTTCCTTTGCTGCTTGGTATGCTTGGTATCCAGCTCTTTGCTGCATTTTCAGCTTGCCTCGGCCAATTTTCCAGGGGCTCTTAATTTTTAAAAGAAAAAGAAAGGAAGGGATCTGCAGAATGAGAATTAACAGATAAGATGTTTGGCTAGATCTTGGTCGCTTCCTGGGAGAACATCCAGAAATGTTTTATGTGGGGTTGGGGAGGGGACAGGGGACACTGTCTGGCACCAAGAGGAAAAACACATACGGATGTCATGTTTTGAAAACATGAGAGTGACAGAATCGCACCTGAAAAAGGCCTTTCTCTGTAGTTTAAGGTTTTTTTAAAAAAAAAATCCCATCTATGAATATACGGTAACCGGGTGCCCACATTTCATTGATTTTCTCTGCCTGAAAGTAACAGCATTGTTACATATTGAATGCAAGCTTAATTTACTGCGGTGACAAACTCCCATTTATGTATTTTGGCAATCTATAGTTGCAGTCTAGGTTTGCAGTTCCAGTTAATTTATTGTATCACTGGGGTGGGGACCTACTCCATGCTTCAGGAATTTTTATGAGAGAAGGAAATCTAAACGGTAATTGAATCATTGCACAACAACGCAAGGGATTAGTTTATCACCACCATCATGCCCTACCATTAGGATGGCCTTTGCTGGGGGTGAAAAGTGAAGTGTGGCCCAGGCCAGTTATGAAAGCCAGTTTGGTGTATGGTTAAGGCACTGGGTGGAAACCAGGAGACCGTGAGTTCTAGTCCCACCTTAGGCACGAAGCCAGCTGGGTGACCTTGGGCCCGTCCCCCTCTCTCAGCCCTAGGAAGGAGGCAATGGCAAACCACTTCTGAAAATGTTGCCAAAAGACAGCATGGATTTGTCTATGTCAGTGTTTCTCAACCTCAGCAGCTTTAAGATGTGTTCAACTCCCAGAATTCCCCCAGCCAGCATGAGAAACACTGGTCTATGTAGTCATCAGGAGTTGAGACTGACTGGATGGCACCCCCCCCAAAAAAAAAGTCCAATCAAGAGCTTTCAGAACTATAAACCATGGTATTGTTAGGTGCAGTGCACTTCTTTAACCAATGAGGAATTTCTCTGACTTTAGTTTCCTTTGAAACAAGATCATCAGTGGTTATTAGGGCTACCAGATCTGGGTGACCGCTAGATGGTTAGCTATTGTGTTATCAAAAAACAACACTTTGCTGCCACCTGGTGGTGGTCTCAGGTTGGCAATCCAGAACGGGTAATTTTATTTTGCACAATATGGCTGTCTCCCATAATGTGCTTAACCATCGTTAATTTAATCACATTTTACTCAATTAATTCCATTTTCTGGGCTTGTACAACACTGAGCCATAGATTAACGACAAGGACTTGGCTTATACAACCTGATAAGCTAAAATGTGGTTGGCTAGTTTGTTGGTTTATGATGCCAACAGAACCCAGCCAGAGAATTTACTTACAAATACAAAAGATAAGGATACATGGAGATATATCATGGAACAGTTTGACAAAGGGTCTAACGTTCAGTTCTTCTATAGCAGATTTGTGAGGGTCCACCAGAACCCAGTAGTTGGTCTACCTCTACTATATTAGAATTCCTCCTTTCTCACACACACATATACATCTTATGCCATAATCCCCAGCCAAGAGATAGCTAGGAAGCAAACATCTTTCCAGTCCAGTCATAATTCCAGAGGCAGGCTACTGAGAACAATCAGCTAAACCAGAGCTTTCCAAACGTTTCATGTTGATGACACACTTTTTAGACATGCATCATTTTGTGACACACTCTTACAGCAGGGCATCATTTCACGACACACTCTTACAGCAGGGCACAAGGCAGGCACTAGAACCTGTGCGGAATCACAGCAGGTTTGGAGACAGCCAGGCACAAGGCAGGCACTAGGACCTGCATGGAATCACAGCAGGTTTGGAGGCAGCAAGGCACAAGGCAGGCACTACGACCTGCAGCAGGGCACAAGGCAGGCACTAGGAGCTGCATGGAATCCTGGCAGGGCTCGGAGGCAGCAGCAGCCGCAACACACCCAGGCACTGTAGCCGACACACTAACGTGTCCCAACACACAGTTTGGAAAGCTCTGAGCTAAACCTTCAAACAAAGGGAAAGAAGTCAACCATTTGTTCCAGTGGCTTTACAAATCATAGGCACTGACCAACGTCAGAGCAGTATCTCAAGCAGATGTATTGATAGAAAAGCCAAAGTCACAAATTATGGAATTCGGAGGAATCCAAGACTCTACAGCCCCATCTTTCCAGATTCTTCGACTTGAGCACTGAAGACAACACTTTTCAGTGTGCTGTGCTTGTTTAGAAAATTGTGTTCAGAAGTTGGAAATTATTTCTGGATTCTGGGCTCTGATTCTTTGAAGTTCTATAGGACTCTGTTCTATCCTATAGGATTCTTCAGATGTATTATTTACTGCATTTGGGTTCCATGTTTTCTCCAAGAGCGCAAGGCAATGGAGATGGAGACCTCACCTAATTTTATGCACACAACAACCCTGTGACATAGATTGGACTGTGTGATGCGTATGCATGGTGAGTTCCATGACCAGGGACGAGTCTCCCTGATTCTAGTCTGTTTTAATTACTCTTTTGCACTGGTTCAGTATAGTTTTACGACCATCTAAACCAGGGGTGGGGAACGTCCGGCCCGTGGGCCATATAAGGCCCACGAAATCATTTGGTCTGGCCCTGCCAAAGCAACCGCAGGCGGGACTTGAAATTCAATATATCTAGGAGCTCCCACCCACAAACCCCGCCCCCTTCCACGCAATTGGCTCCTGCCCGCAAACCCTGCCCCCCGGTGCTTGTGATTGGCTCCTGCCCACAAGCCCCGCCTCCAGTGCGTGCGATTAGCTCCTGCCCGCAAACCCCGCCCCGGGTCCACGAATGATGTTATAAATATCCAAATGGCCCTTGGCAGAGAAAAGTTTCCCCACCCCTGATCTAAACCGACGGCAGTGGATTTTATTATTTTATTATTTATTTTTCTGTTGCCCCTAAATTAAGTCCAGAGCCGTCCTGCACGCAAAGATGCTTATAGAATGAGCTTGGATCCGTCTCTCTCAGCCTAATTTACTTCACAAGATGGTCATGAACTCTTGGGAAGAAAGGGGATTTATTTATTTATTTATTTATTTATTTATTTATTTATTTATTTCGTGTCCAGATCAAACTTTACTCTGCCAAAATGTAGCCACCGCCACAGCTTTGTCATTAGCTTGCTGTAGGGCCTCGACAGTACAAGGCTCCGACAGTAATCGACACACCATCAGATGCTCCGGGTCTTGGATTTCTCCGCATTCACATAATGTATTGTCGTCAGTCAACAACCCCCACTTAAATAAATTCGTCTTGCACCTTGAAGAAGAAAGGGGATAGCAACTCAATATAATTTGAAATAACGAAGTAAATAAATAATTATATTTTCCAAAGAAAAAGCAGAGATTTGGTGGTGGCTTCAGGGAGAAGCTGTGTCCCATTTGAGTCAACAGGACTTAAAACACTTAATGTTGTTTGGATTGAGTCCAAAGTAACCATGGTAGATATTCGTTCAGAGCTTAACTTCTCTACTAGTTTTCCACATATTCAGCCAAGCTGAACTCGGTTTGGTTAATAGATTATCTTCAAGTAATGCATACAAGGGGAAGATGATTCATTTACAATAGCATGGGAGGAGACTTCAGGCAACTTTAAGCCATGTCCACTGACAAAATTTAAATGGCCTGTAAAACTGTCACCCAACAGCTGTGTTGAGTCCCTGAACTTTTTTTGTTGTTGTTGACACTCCCGGAATTCTTCCTGAAGATATTGCTGGCATTCAGATGTGCAGTTTCCTGCTATTTTGAGGCAGGGAAGACATAAAAATGGTTACGTGAGTCCTCAAAGAAAGAAAATTCTCAATCCTCCCCAAAGCAAATCAGAAAATACGAGCAGGAGAAGCAACCAAGCAGGAGGAGGGGCTGTCTAGCTATTTCAGTGTTACCAGCTGATTCTCTTGAAAAACGTAACCTCCCTCGGTAAACTCTGGAAAAAAAAGCCAAATCCTGATGTCACAGGTTGACTGAGGTCATATTCATACAGCCTTGAACTTTTGAATGAAAACATACTGAACCACACCCCAACAAGTGACAGGGGAATAATTTCTGATTAGCCAATCTCAGTACAAGTTTAGGAGTTAACCCGGTTTTCATTCACAAGACAAGGAATATGCATTTATTTAACAGTCCCATGGGCACAATCCTCTTAATTGGATCAGTTCAAGACTTAATAGCAGCATTCATACAACATGTTGAGCTTGGTTCCTGTTAACCTGGGCTTGGGGGGCGGGGCTTGTGAATTTTGCGTTGCGTAAGCTTCCATTTCCTCAATGGATTGGCAAACATAGGAAAAGGATTAATTCGACAACTGAGTTGTGTGTGTGTGGTATGAAGCTACCCAGTGAGTCCCATCTGATAACTAGATGGGAGGCAACACACGTATATACACACGTGCACAGATCAGACCCTTTTAGAAGGCATAAACAATCTCCCTTGCCCCCCCCCCGCTGCAAAATCTCTGTTTTTTCAAGGAGCTGCAGACTCAAGGGGAAGACTCACTCAAGTTGGCAGAGTGAAAGCTCGAGCAATTTTTGTAAATTGAATTGATCTCTGTCCATGTTCAAGACCAGATTTATCCAAGCAGCAGAGCATATTGTCAGCCCAAAGCAGACTTTAAGAAGAAATCCTCTATACATCACCTCCACTTGGTTTTATTTATGGCTACACACGCACTTGATCTTAGCCAAAAGGCCAAGGAACAATTTTTAAGGCTATCATATATGAGCTGCAAACATCTGAATGACCGTTAGGTGACAACAAAGAGATCCAGAAAGCTACAGGTAGACCTTGCTTAACAACCATTCATTTAGTGACAGTTCGGACTTACAGAGGTGCTGAAAAAAACGACTTGCGACCGGTCCTCACACTTATGACCGTTGCAGCATCCCTGCAGTCACGTGATCATGGTTTGGATGCTTGGCAACCAGTTCACATTTATGACCGTTGCAGCGTCCCATGGTCATGTGATTGCCATTTTTGACCTTCCCAGCCGGCTTCTGGCAAGCAAAATCAATACAGAACCATGTGATTCGTTTAACAACCATGTGGTTTGCTTAACGCCCACAGTGATTCACTTAACAGCCACCGCAAAAAACGTTGGAAAATCGGGTCAGAATCGCTTAATGACCACTTCGCTTAGCAACCGAAATTCTGGTCCCAATTGTGGTCATTAAGTGAGGACTACCTGTAATCCTTAGGCGCCCTCTGGTGGATGGCTAGAGTTTTGCAGCCTAGCAGTGATAGTCCTATTTATGTCTTTCTTGCCCATATTAAGCAGACAGGAACGTGAAACATCCAGATTCTTGTGGGATTCAGCCTCTTGACTTCTCTACAGAGAGAGAAAGCCCTACTGAGCCTGTATTTAGATAGAAGCCTCTTGTGAGTATTCATTTTGCTCTTAACATACATCTGTTTCTCTGTTCACTTGGAGGGAATGGGGGGTGGGGCAATCTGCTTTAAAAGACTCAGGCAAGGGTGACCCCTGCTGTGGAATGATTGAAAAACACCTCTCTATACCAATTCAAAAGTACAGGTAGTTCTCGCTTAACAACCATTTGTTTAGTGATGGTTCGGACTTACGACAATGCTGGAAAAACCGACATGACCAGTCCTCACACTTGCGGCCGTCACAGCATCCCCTGTGGTCACATGATCACGATTTGGGTGCTTGGCAACCAGTTCGCATTTATGACCGTCACAGCATCCCGTGGTCACATGATCACCATTTTCGACCTTCCCGGCTGGCTTCTGGCAAACAAAATCAATGGGGAACTGCATGATTCACTTAACGACCGCCGCAAAAGTTGTAAAATCAGGTCAGATTTGCTTAATGACCGCTTCACTTAGCAACTGAAATTCCAGTCCCAATTGTGGTTGTTAAGCAAGGACTACCTATAAGGCCATTGCATTCCAGGAGACCTACTCCATGGGGTGAATCTGAGCTCTGTATGTAAGTTGCCCTTCAGATGTAGGCAGCAACAGTTCAGCTTTGTTCATGTCACTTGCTAAGCTCAGGACAGCAAAGCTTAATTCCTGGGTTCCTATAAAAAGCAGCACCCAAAGAAATAAACCACTTTATGTCTTAACAGGATTATCTGAGTCACATCACGGCTGGACTCCCCATAACCCTGAACCATGAACCACTCAGCCCATTTTATCTAAGTTTTAAAAATTGGATCCAGACCAAATCAGATGCAATGAAAGCTGAGCAGAATTAGAGGTTGCTGATTTTCAGACAATGTGACATAATTTCATGTGTTAAATCTTGCATTTTACAGCAGCAACAGAAACAGATCGTGCCCCAACGAGGCACTCTCCTGACATAGTGGATGCAGGGCATTGTTAAGGAAACAATATTTTGCCAGAAGGAGCAAAATATTTGTCTGAGCTTATCGCACACTGCAAACTATGTTAATGCCATTTTTGTCTGTTGCGGGGGCCCCCCGCAAGGGACAAAACCCTGCCCTTTTCATGTGTGCCGTGATTCCATGGTTGTGGCTGCCATCTTGACTTTTTTGACACACACACACACCACAGACACCCCTGCTCCCTTGATTTCTTTCAACTCAGTTGGTAGCTTAGTAAATGAGGAGGCATGAAAAAAAACAACAGAATTCTGAAAATACTTTCAGGGTTTGCATTGATTTGTTTATTAGCCTGTGTGACCAGATTAGTCCAACCCATCAATTCCAAGGGTTTTTTTTGTTTAAATCACCTTAACAAGTTTAACAGAAAGAAATAGAAAAAAATACAAAATTCCATCAATTCTAAGGTTCTTCTCTGTACTCTAATGTACAGAGTCCAGGGCAGTTCTTAACCCCTGCCCACTGCAAACAGAGGAGCTTGCTTATCTGAACACCTAGCAATGGGAAGTGGAAGTCAAAACATTTGGAAGGTACCCGGTTGGGGACAGCAGGACGCCCCAAACTGTGGTCTTTTCGTTGTGGAGTTTTTTATTTCTGTGTCTTGCCACAAGAGGGCAAACATGGACATCAAAAGATGCAGATCTCTAAATATGTTTGAGGAACATATTACATCTCTGCAGTGGAAGGAGTCAAAACACAGGTAGTCCTCACTTAACAACCACTCGTTTAGGGATGGTTTGAACTTACGACGGTGCTGAATAAAACCTACTTACAACCAGTCCTCACATTTACAACCTTCTGAGGGTCCCTGTGGTCACATGATAATGATTTGGGCACTTGGCAACCAGTTTGCATTTATGACCTTTGCAGCGTCCCGTGGTCACATGATCGCCATTTTTGACCTTCCCGGCTGGTTTTTGGCAAGCAAAATCAATGGGGAACCGCATGATTCGCTTAACGACCACATGGTTCACTTAACACCCACAGTGATTCGCTTAATGACCGCTGCAAAAAAGTTCATAAAATTGGGTCGGATTTATTTAATGACAGCTTTGCTTAGCAGCTGAAATTCCGGTCCCAATTGTGGTCGTTAAGCGAGGATTACCTGCATTTGAGGAAGAAAAGAAAGCATATCCAAAGGGCAGGAAAAAGTGTGGAAAATCTATATTCATATACTTCATATACTTTTAAAGCTTCAAGGATAACAGGCAGAAGGACTAGATTTGTGACTTATGATAAGCCCCCTTTGGTATAACCATGATTTATTGAATCAGCCACAGCTGTTGGGTTGGGTTCAGCCAAACGATCGGCCAAACGCATGCAACAGCATTAGATTTCCACTACATTGATTATATTGAATAAACCACAATGACTGTGTTTGTGCAAACAGTCAGCCAAGGTTTTGCAACAACCTCATATTTCTATCCCCAACAGCTCTGTTGAAGCCAGAGGTGTTTAGAAATCTCTTCACCTCACAAGCATCAGCTGTGAATGCAAACCCTGCGTCTTGATACACGGCTGCCGCAGGACTTAGTCTAATCTGTGCAAGCCCTGATCTTGAGAAAATCATGTCAGCGTGTCTTTGAAGCGAAACAGAGCAATCTTTTCATGGGACTCCAACTTAAACAGATAAGTACTATGAAACACCCTAATGATGGGAACACAGCAAGACTTGTTTGAGTGCCATAATTACGGCCGATTCTGGAGCACGGGATGGGGGGAATGTTTACATAGCGGATAATGTATGTAGCCGCACGCCTGGCCTCACAGTTCAAACACTTGTGCTATTGAAAACAAACTTTGGGGCAGCAATGTTAGGGGGATAGCGGAGCTTAGCACCAAAGGCAGATTGGATTCCCTGCTCCCCCCACCCCACCCCAAAATGCCAGTCACTCAGCCCCGCTTCTCAAAATAAAGGTAAACACACCCTGTTCTCTGCAGATCAGAGTAGAACTAGAAAGACACGAGGGATGATTGAGGACTGGAAACATAGGAAGAAAGACTGAGGGAACTGGGGGAGTTTGGAAGAGAAGCCCAAGGGGAGGTGGGTTTTTTTGGGGGGGGGGGTGCCTTCAAGTCAGTGTTGACTCCTGGTGACTGCCTGGACAAGTCCCTGCAGTTTTCTTGGCAAGACTTTGGAAGTGGTTTGCCATTGCCTGCTTCCTAGGGCTGAGAAAGAGTGACTGGCCCAAGGTCACCCAGCTGGCTTCGTGCCTAAGGCGGGACTAGAACTCTCAGTCTCCTGGTTTGTCATTGCCTGCTTCCTAGGGCTTGAGAGAGAGTGACTGGCCCAAGGTCACCCAGCTGGCTTCGTGCCTAAGGCGGGACTAGAACTCTCAGTCTCCTGGTTTGCCATTGCCTGCTTCCTAGGGCTTGAGAGAGAGTGACTGGCCCAAGGTCACCCAGCTGGCTTCGTGCCTAAGGCGGGACTAGAACTCTCAGTCTCCTGGTTTGCCATTGCCTGCTTCCTAGGGCTGAGAGAGAGTGACTGGCCCAAGGTCACCCAGCTGGCTTTGTGCCTAAGGCGGGACTAGAACTCATAACCTCCCAGTTTCTAGCCTGATACCTTCACCACTACACCAAACTGGCTCTCTCCAAGGGAAGATAGGATAACTCTTTTCATGTACCTGAAGGGGGATCTCACCACAGAAGGGCAAGACCTGCTCTCTGTGCTTGACACAGAATAATGGTCTTTGGTTGCCCAAGAGTAGGTTCTTATCAAATGTTAGAAAAAACTTCCTACCTGTAAGAGCAGCTTGGCAGTGGATCTATTACAAGGGAGATAGCCGGCTCCCCATCACTGGATGTGTCCTGGGAGACGCTGGACAGGGCAGAGATGCTTCAGTTTAGATTCCTGAGTAAGGGGTTGGACTTGGGGTCCTCAATGGGCCCTCCTGAATCTAGGATTCTATGAAATCTAGATTGGGCAATGTTGGAATTATCAGGGGTCAACTCAGCATTGTCTCATAAGCATAATGGGGGTCCTTTCTAGTAAACGCATCTCTATTGTGCTTGTGGGATGTCACCTGATTTCCACT
The DNA here is from genome assembly GCA_023362775.1 of Charina bottae. Lineage (NCBI taxonomy): Eukaryota > Metazoa > Chordata > Lepidosauria > Squamata > Charinaidae > Charina > Charina bottae. Next base: position 16,635,659 of record JALMGJ010000010.1, read on the forward strand.
TCCTTTATCCTTCTTGAGTTTGGGGGATTAACAATCTCCATTACTCTTTGGGCACACCTGCAAGCAGGAGGTGCTGCAGAATGCAGCTCTCCTCTTTTCATCTCGCTTGCACGCAGACATCACCATTTCCATAACAATTGTCTACAAAGAACCGGTGATGATTAAGTGTTTTCTATTATGAATCTACTTGTATCCAGATCTGCTGAATAAATGTAAGCTATCTCTATTTTTCTTCATCTAACTACTGAATTTATTTCTGAACGTAATTAAGCTTAATGTGCAAGTCCCTTCTGGTTCACGCTTCTACTTTGCAAGATTGTTGTTAGCTGCTTGGAGTTCTTTTATTAACCTTCAAAACTCCATCAGGCGACTGGCAAGGAGGCTTCTGAGGGACCTTGGTTGGAATAGATGGCTTGTCACTATTTAGGTCTACAGCTCTGTTTGGGTCTACAGCTAGCAATGTCATGTTGTCATGACAAGGAGACATCACATGGTGTTCAAAACTTGTTTAAACAGTATTGGGGTGTATGTGAGTGTCTTTCCTCCAGGACTTCAAGGTGGCATGAATGCTACCCCCGTTTACAACATCCCGGTGAGTGAGGGTTAGTGGCCAGGATCATACAGCGCAATTTGCCATCATGGGGTTTGCTTGGCTTCCACTAGGTGTGCTGGCCCTGTGATTACTCAACTGGGACTTCTGGTTTATGTGTGAACCTGACCATTGGGGTTTATTCCATAAACCATGAGTTAGTGCAATTGGGAACCACGTCAGTGATTGGCCCAGAGTGAGTTTCACAGTAGATGGAGGAACTTCGGTCCACCCAACACTAATTGGAAATGATGTGGTAGGACCTACATGGTTAGGTTTCTTGGATTTATGTTTTGAACACTTGCAATGTGTAAGTGTCTACAGCTACTGCTCCCCAATGGCTGCCCAAGTAATGAAAGAGTAACTTAAAGCTGTGGAGTAACAGCTACTCCAGTTTGCAAGAATAAAGACACATTGGAATTCCAGAAGGGAGCTGCCATGAACGCTCACTGGCTTTGCAGAGTGGAAAAGAGATCTGGAGAGATGAGAAATCCCCACCCCTGCATTGCCCATCCTAACTGCACCCCCCCCCCCCAAAATCAGTGCTTTCCTTTTCAACAGAAAAGATTTAATTGCACACATCTGCATGTAAACATTTAGCTCAGCAGAGAGCAGGAACAGTGGGAAATTACTCCCTTTGTCAAAACATTGGAGCCATCATCTGTCCAATAAGAATGACTGGCAGCCGGTTTAAGAAAGACGAAAGAGCTTCTTTCTTCCTGCTGTGTGCAATCAACTGATGGAATTTGTTTGCAAAAGTGGCCGTTGTGATCACTCATTTAGATGTTTGTGTTTGGGGAACATAGACCGGAAGGGTCTTCTTGGGCATCTTAAAGACCGAGCGATAGATAGATACCATAGGAAGCTATCCAAAATGGATGGTAGCAATTGTATCTCCACATTCAGAGGTGGCCTGCGCTGGCAGAGGCTGGGGGTCTGCAGGGGGTCACATGTTGGGGGGCAGGTGGCCACACACACATTAGGGCCCCATCACACAAATTTGTATCATTTGCATGGTGACATCATCAAATGTGCAATTCTATTGTGGCTTGTACCAGATGCCTTTGAAATGAGAGCTACATCAGCTCTCCCCAGCGGGCTGCACTTTAGCGGTGCCCAGTTGCAAAGCCCCCCCAACTCTGAATTCTGGTTCTAATCCAGGGGATGGGGAACCTTTTTTCTGCCAAGGGCCATTTGGATATTTATAACCAGGGATGGGGGGGGGGATTTTCTGGGATTTCCACGGACCGGGGGCCGGAGTATGCAGGCAGGAGCCAATCACAAGCACTGGGGGGCAGGGTTTGCGGGCGGGAGCCAATCGTGTGGAAGGGGCAGGGTTTGCGGGCGGGAGCCCCACGGGCTTTAGGCGGGAGCCCCACGGGCCTTATATGGCCCGCGGGCCTGACATTGCCCACCCCTGTTCTAATCCAACCCACATAGTATTAACAAACACTTCGGAGATATTCATCTTGCCATGGCTATAATAGGGTGGTGTCCAACCCTGCCACCATACAGAATTCCCACTGTACCAAACGTGCAAACCAACATGTTTAGCAAGCAGTAACATTGCCTTGTAATGAAACAAGCAAGGAATGTCGATTTCAGCTTGTAATGTAAGGCTTCAGATTGTCTTTGGCTCAAGGTAAACAAAGCTATTTTGCCCTATAAGAAAACTTCCAGGTCAGGTGTGTTGGTTAAACATTTGGTGCTATTAAAGCCAACTCCTTTGTTCAGCCATGAGAGCCAAAATGATTTGTTCATTTTTCTGGGGTGGGGGCTAAATGCCAACACAAACCACTGGGGTTTATTACAAAGGTAAGCCAAAGCGCCACCCTATTTACCATCACACGGCTGCTTAAGAAGGCAGCACAAGTTCACAGAAAGTTTGATATTAATCATTCACAGGGCCGATCCAAGGGACACCGACATTTTAGGAATGACCCACAGAATAACTGAACAATGAACCAGGGCTACAGATCACTGGAAACAAAAGAATGGTCTTCCTCCACTGGCCTGCTTCACACAACATGAAAGCACCATCTATTGTTTGGCCTTGCAAGTCACCCAAACCGACCGCAAGGGTCCGAGTTGAGAATTTAAGTTTGAGGTTAGTTTTGGACCCAGATAGGCTGCTTATTCCGAAATTACCCACCTGGGTAACGGGGCATTTCTAAGTGCAGAGTCTCTTCTGTCCCCCTTGTTTTCCCCTTTTGCAGTTATGTTGGAGAAGGCAATAAGGACATAAGCAACTGGGGAACTTCAACCTTCTTCTCCATAGTGGTTTGGAACATTAATTGGAGCACTGTTTTTTTGTAAATATTACTACTGAATCACATGGTGTGAGCCACCTACCCACGTGGCTGAGTTTCCCTGCCCTTGTTTCATCTCACAACCAAAATTAGGCTGACCATATTTCAGGATGGCAAAACGGGACAGGGTCTTATGTAATATTCCGTATTCATGAAAAAGACAGGGGTCCCCGCCCCCCGGTCCGCGCGATTGGCTCACGCCTGCAAACCCCGCCCCCCGGTCCACGCAATTGGCTCCCGCCTGCAGACCCTGCCCCCAGGTCCACACTCTGGCTCGGATCCTCCTTCCGCGCCATTCCTGCCGGGTTTGAAAAACGGGACAAAATTGAGATTTTTATGAAAACGACGGGACGGTTGAAAAATGTTTAAAAAACGGGACTGTCCCATTCAAAACGGGACGTATGGTCAGCCTAACCAAAATACAGTATTTCACAGCATTGAAATCTCTTTGTGCCAAAGTTCGGGGCCATTTTCGAAGACACGCTGGGCTGACTTGTGGACACGTTGGGACACATATTGCTTAATGTCTTGCGAAAAGCAGATCAGCTGGCACTGGACTGTTGACCTGTTTGCCCAACACCATCCCTGCCCTCCAGGTCAGAGGTGACTCCTGCATTTCTCCAAAGCCGTCTTTCCCTTCTCCAGGAAGGGAGAAAGAGAGAGAAGGTCAATCTGAATTCAGTTCAGCTGAAAGTCACATTTTCCCACAACTATATCCCTCCCACAAACATTGAAAGCATGAACTCTGCATTTATTAGCTTTTTCTAATGTTCTTTAATTTAGGTTACAATCATCATTTACAATTTTTATTCCTTTAATATATCAAGGAAAGAAACAAAAAGAGAGAGAAGACAATATAAAAATGAAAAGAAGCAAAATAAAAAAAAGCAAGCAAAAGGAACATATTACAGCAAAACACTCTTCTAACATGACATAACAACATTATTGTTGTGAGCTGCCCGGAGCTGTGTTCTAAGATGGGTGGCTATACAAATCTTTAAATAATAATAATAATAATAATAATAATAATAATAATAATTAATAATAATGTATAAAATACAAATAAAAAATAATAAAATAATTAATAAAATAAAATAAAGGACCATTTGGAGTGTCTGTTACTCCCAAATGTCCATTAAATGCAACAGTATGTAATTACAGAGATTAATGTCATATGTGGGCTGATGTCATGACACAAATTAGATTTATGCATTACACAAATGGTGTAAAAGATGTCATTTGTGACACGTGTGTGTCATTGGCATAATTATGTCAATACGCCAGTGACATAAATTGACCTAAATGATGTAAATCATCACTGGTCATAAAATTAAGGTAAAATTAAGGTAAATCCCTTGCCCAGATTTTTTCAGAGTTGTAACCGTAAAGGTGAGCGTTTAACAGTGTTCACATATTTGAATGGCTGGGAAGCACATTACTAACCCGGGTTATCATTACTACTAATAGTAGCACCACTACCACCACCATCTTACATATTTCTATAAACTATAATAAGGTAAAAGGTAAAGGTTCCCCCCGCACATTTGTGCAGTCGTGTCCGACTCTAGGGGCCGGTGCTCATCTCCATTTGTTAGCTGAAGAGCCAGCATTGTCCGAAGACGCTTCCACGGTCATGTGGCTGCATGATGTGCATGGAACGCTGTTACCTACCCACCGAAGTGGTACCTATTCATCTACTTGCATTTGCATGCTTTCGAATTCCTAGGTTGGCAAGAGCTGGGGCGAGTGCGGGAGCTCACTCCGTCACGCGGGGCTAGGGATTCGAACCTCCGAACTTGCAATCTTCCAATTGACAAGCCTGACATCTTACCCGCTGAGCCACCACGCCCCTTCATAATAAGGTAGGGTTGGGTTAAAAGAGGTCTGGAGGATTTGTTTCCAATGTTTCTGTCTTCCTCAATCTAGCGCCTTCCAAGTGTGTTGGAACCACCACTCCCCCCAATTCCAAGTGGACAAAGGGGGCTACAAGTCCTGGAACTGAACTCAAGTCCCACTAGAGGGAGCCACTTCGGGGAAGGCGGTATGAAAGGACCTGGGTTCGCAGGCTCGCCAGCTCATCCGTTTGGGATGGAAGGGGTCCCACCAATCTGGTTTCCAAGGTCACACCTAGTTTTCTCCACTCAGTCTGTCTTGAAATCTGGAGAGCCCCCATAAGTGACGTTAGACCAAGCTGAGCTAACAATTTAGCAGAGGGATGTTTCTGGTGCTCCTAGGACACAGCTCTGTTGTTTCAGGTGAGACCAGCTCTTCAGTTCCCATGAATCTCAAGGCTTCAGGAGTGAACCCAGCATTGCTCTCCAGAGCCAAGACATGCATGTTCTGTCTCGGCTGCCCGGAGATTGTTGCCCAGACATTTTGTTGTTGTTGTTGTCGTCGTCCCGTTTATCCTTTTAAGTGCCTGCTCTTTGATGAGGCCGGGATGAGATCAGAACAAATGGTAAAGCTGCAGCATGAGCAAGTTGCTCAGCTGCTGCTAGACAAATGCAGGCTTCCATGATCTCATTCAAGGCCAGCAGGGAAGCCAATGCTGCTTCTTTGCTTCCTTCCTTCCACAAATCTCTCTTGTCATCATCTGGCCTATAAAAACCTTCCACTTGAACTCTGGCTTCAAAACTGGCAATGCTGAAGAGCCGCTGAATTCTTGCACATAGCGAAGGGTAACTTCCCAAGCATCATTCATGGGTTTTGGGTTTGTTTTTTTCCTTTTTTGGAGGGAGGGAGGGAGGGAGGGGAGAATCTGTCAGCACTGTGTGCCTTTGCAACCAACAACATTGCCCAGCCCTTCCCCAAACAATAATGTTGCTTTGACAAGCAAAAGTGGCTTCCGTAAGGCAGGCAGGGGTGCGAGCAAGGCGAGATTTGGACAGGGGCCGCCTCCACTAGGCTTCCAGGTGCAATTCAAGGTGCTGGTTGTCACCTAGCCCTTCATGGCGCAGGGCCAGGTTATCTGGGGCGAGCCTGTCTTTAAGGGGGTTGTTTGACGGCCTTAAAGATTCGTGAGGGGCCTCCGAGGCAAGGCGTTTTGATCTTTCTGTATTCTGCTTTTATTCCTGATCTTAGCCACCCAGAGTCACATTTGTGAGCTGCGCAACCATATAAACTGGATGGGTGGGTGGCGTCCTGTGCTGCCTTTTGGATAGATGTACAACTTTCACTCTTTGGGAGAAAGCTGCAGGGAATTCATTTCTTTTGTGTCAGCCCCACAAAAGTCTGCCCGCCCGCCTGTCTCCCCATCTGTCCATCCGCCTGTCTGTCTGTCATCCATCCCTTCCTCTGTCCGTCCATCTGTCATCCATCCACCCATCTGTCCGTCCGTCTGTCTATCTGTCAGTAGACCATATCCGAAAATCAACTCAAAGGAAGACTAGAACTCTAATAGAAGAAAATATATGTAGCTCAGGGTTGAACTGTGGAGTCCTTGGTGCTCTCTGAGCTTGTTTTTTTTTTTTTGCTTAGTCGGGTAATGAAACGTCTGCAAGCAAACAACCAAGCTCAGAGAGCACCAAGGACGCCACTAGAACTCTACTTTATTGAGATAAACTATAATAACAGAACCTGGCTAGTTTAATTGTGCTTTTCCTCCGCTCCCTCTTGTACCTCAGTGAGTTCGCTATGGGCCAAGTTGAGTCTCTTCTAAATACTATCTCCATTCACAAGATTTAAGGAATGCTTCAGACGGACGGACGGACGGACAGGACAGACAGGATTTAAGGAATGCTTCTGCCCTTTTTGCTTACGTAACGGTTTCTGAATATTTGCTTCAAGGCCACCTCTCCAGCTCTCTCCAGTTTGTCACTGGAGTCCAAACAGCCTTTAAAGACAAATGCCTTGTCATCGTGCTTTCCAGGGATATGGAAGCCTCCACTGAAGGTTTCAGTACAGCCCTTCTAACTTTAAATTGCAAGTTGGGTTTCTAAGTGGGACCTGGATTGAACTGGTTGAGAATTGAATGTGCCCAACTTCTCTCAGTTCACTGGACCTTCCAGGGATCACAGATCCAAAATAGTCCGGGCCAAGATGAAGGAAGTTGACGGGGCCAGGAAGTTCGGTTTGATTTTTTTATCAATCAGTTATTTGATTGTATGAATTGTTCCCCCTTCGGTCACTTTAGAAGTCACAATTTAATGGCAACCTTAGAAGGCTCTATGGCAGGGGTGGGGAACCTTTTTTCTGCCAAGGGCCATTTGGATATTTATAATCGGGGACCGGGGGGGTGGGGGGCGGGATTTCTGGGATTTCTGCGAACCGGAGGCCGGAGTTTGCAGGCGGGAGCCAATCACAAGCACCGGGGGGCAGGGTTTGCGGGCGGGAGCCAATTGCGTGGAAGGGACAGGGTTTGTGGGCGGGAGCCCCGCGGGCCTTATACGGCCCGCGGGCCTGACGTTGCCCACCCCTGCTCTATGGGAATAGAAAATCCACCGCTGTTAAATCAGGTTAGTGTCTGAAGCAATGGCATTAGTAGCTCCACACGACAAGGACAAAAAATGCTCAATGGGTGACATTCTTGTAAGCAGCCTAAAGCAAATGGAAGGTGGCAGCTTTCCTGCACTGCCCGATTGAAATCCTCTGCCCTCCTGGAATGGAAAGATCTTATCTCCCAAGAAAGACGGTCCTGCTGAGGATACTTTCTGTAGTTTATATCTTACCTTGGAATTATGGAGGAATTGTTTACCTTTCTCTTTTAAAAATGTTGACCTATATTTTCCATAATGAAAAATTAATCTGGGTTTTGGTATCGTAATTCCAAATAAGGACCTAAGAAACCGTATCAAGCCAAACCCAGCAGACAGTGGAATGAAGTTAAAAGCTGGATTGCTTCTTTTAAGGCCTAACTAGATTTCATCTCCATTTCAGTTTTGATTTTTTCCCCCCCGTCCATTTCATGCGCTGGCCAGACCTTCGTTCCTCAATTTCTATTCTGTGCCTGCAGCTCCAGGATTTCAAAGGTATGTCAGTGTTACCTGTCAAGCTGTGAAATACATAAATAAGTAAACTGGTTTTCATTGGTGTAATTCCAAAAGGCTGTTTTGCAAAAACAATTAGGATCTCCAGCTGGAAAAAAACTTAAAAGGCTATACTTCCAAACTCATGGGTAAAGGAAGAGAATAGAGCAGTGTTTCTCAACCTCAGCAACCCTAAGATCTATGGACTTCAACTCCCAGAATTCCACACATCTTAAAGTTGTTGAGGTTGAGAAACACTGAAATAGAGAATCCACAATAACTAAACAGAACTTCAAATTCTAATGTGGCCTTCTTCTGAACACAGTTCCACAAATCTTCCTATTGATTAGAATATTTTAATAAGAATTTTAAAAGGCACATACAAAGAAAACCCTGCTTGCACAATATTAAAAACGGGAGGGTATTGTGGGGGGAATGTTTTGTTTCAAAAAAAATCTAGATGGAATTGAGAGAAAGGGCACTTGCCTAGGCATACATGAGAAAAGAACCAACTAGGTTGCTGAAACTTTTTGGCTTCAAGTACTTCTTGCTTTATCATGAAACTAGAACCCACGGACCTTCCAGAGCAGTGTTTCTCAACTCTAGCAACTCTTAAGATGTGTGGACTTCAACTCCCAGAATTCCCAGGCCAGCATGAAGCCCACCAAGTAACTTTGACAACTCCCATTTCCCAGCCCCATCTCTCTGACGAGGTAGTTGTGAGTATTTCATTCTCAAAGGGAAAGAGAATCAGGTATGTCAGACCAGGAGACTGAGAGTTCTAGTCCCACCTTAGGCACGAAAGCTGGCTGGGTGACCGTGGGCCAACCCGTCTCTCAGCCCTAGGAAGGAGCCAATGGCAAACCAGGAGACAGAGTTCTAGTCCCGCCTTAGGCATGAAAGCCAGTCGCGCTCTCTCAGCCCAACTCACCTCACAGGGTTGTTGTTGGGAAAATAGGAGGAGGAAGGAGTATTCGGTATGTTCGCCGCCTTGAGTTATTTATTAAAATAATAAAGGTGTGTGTGGGGGAAATAATTAATTAAATAAATAAATATCAGCTTAAATTTGGGAGGGACAATTGGATACCGATGTAATAAATAAGAACCTCCATAAACTGTAAGTCAAAGACCACCTTCTCCAACCTGTTCAACTTGGCTGAAACTGCAGGAGGTTGAAGTCCACCCTATCTGGAGGGCATCCGGTTGGAGAAAGCTGTTGTCTTGAGGGTTTAGATGCTAAAAAAAGCTCAGGGAGGAACAAGTCAACAAGTACATCCAAGTCATTTCTATCATCACCACCACTTAGGGATTAAATATCACATGTGAAGGCCAGGGGCTACAACCAGATGCTAAGCTACTTTATCTTGGTGCCATGCATCCGATTGGAGGTTGACCTTTCCTGGTCACCTGTTTCGAACAACATCAGAAGCAGGCAATAAACAACTTCAACTCTGCAATCTTTTCCAAGCAAATACATGAGAAAACACACATAACTTGGCATGTGCTTTAGATCCTATATGTTTTGCAAGGACTTCAGTCTGAGCGTTGCTATCAGACAGTCCTGGGCTGGCCAACTTCTGCTAGGGCAGCATTGAAGCCATTGCCTGAAAAATGCAGAAAGGCAGTTTTGCTTCTTTGTTTCAATGGGTTTCACCTTCTGTATGCAGGTCTTTCTATACAGGAGTAGACTGAGAAATATAGAAATTCCCCTTAGCTAAAAAACTGACCATTTTGAGCCCACTCAAAAATATTGCAAAGAAAACAAGTGGATATATTGCAATCATCCTACCCCTTTCTTTGCAACTCTGCGAAATCCTCTTTGTAAACTATGGATGTACAGATACATATCCCTAAACTTTGCTCTCCTGTCTGGTTTGTAGGGACAACTTTCCCATCCAGAGTGTTTCTTCTCTGGATTTTTAATTAATTAATTAATTAATTAATTAATTAAATTTATATAACCGCCCATCTCCCCCTATGGGGAACTCTGGGCGGTTTACAATAATAAGTTAAAAAGTCTAAAAAATATAAATTTCAAACATCCAAAGGAAAAAACATCTCAGGCGCATTCAAAATGGCAGGGCCTGATGGACGGACAGACAGTCTATCCGTCCATCCGTTGGTCTGTCGGTCCGTCGGTCCATCCGCCCGCCCGTCCGTCTCTCCATCTGTCCGTTTGTCAGTCAGTCTGTCCGTCCGTCAGTCTGTCCATCCGTCCGTCAGTCTGTCTATCCACCTGTCCATCTGCCCGTCCCTCCGTCTTTCCATCCCTCCGTCTGTCCGTCTGCCCGTCCGACTGTCTGTCCCTCTGTCTGTCTGTCCCTCTGTCCATCCAACAGATGGACAGACGGAGGGACAGACGAACAGATGGATGGATGGACGGACTGACGGAGGGACGGACTGATGGAGGAATGGACAGACGGACAGACTGACTGATGGACGGACAGGTGGACAGGTGGACAGACATAGGGATGGACGGACGAACAGACGGGCCGACGGATGGACAAACTTGCCTTTGTCAACTATCTTGGGGGTCCCATGGTACAGTGGAATATGTTAAATGGAATACACCCTGTTTTCCTGCTTTTTTTGTTTTTTTTTTCCTGTTTTTTTGTTTTTAATTTGTTTTTATTTTAATTTAAATTGGTTGTTTTAATAGTTCATATGTTTTTGTTGTGACCTCATGGCATGGCCTTCATCAGACCCCCAACCCTTCCTGAAGGGCAGCCTTACATCAGTCTTAGTTTTAAAACAATCATTTCCTCTTATCTCAACACAGGTTTTGCTATGATATCATCTGATGTCCTTCATTCATTCCATTGGTGGAGGCTACCCCTAATGGGTGGGAACAGTCTAGCGACTATTGGCCACTTCACACTGGGGCAAACAGCAACCATTTGGCCCCTGGGCACTGCCCTCCAGGTCCATTCTGCTTTGGGCAGCAGTTGAATTTGGTGTTTCTGCTGCTCCATAGCACAATACTCCCTGCCACTGTCAGCGATTGTTTGTTTGGGCTGGTTCTGAAGGTGGGTTTAGCTCTCTTCTGCAATATCACTAAAACCGTGTCACAAAGGATCTTGATTATCAGCTGATAGTCAGGCTTCCTTCAAACACACCTTTGCAAAATGTTTGCAGAAAACCAGGGTGTGTTTTGTGAATTGGTTAAACCTGTTGGCCTACCCATTTGTCAAAACCTGTCTCCTCCCCCACTCCACCCCTATCCCTGTTAAGGACAGTGATTAGTGGTTGCTTTTTTGCTGGCTGGTGAAGTTAGTTGTGAAGGGAAGGAAACAAGGCAGGGGAATCACCCAATCCATGTCTTAAAAGTGCCTATTCCTGTAAAATGAGGACAGCGCTATTTCCAGGAATCATCGGATGGTGATCACTAATTGTGGTGGGCAGGGGGAGAGTAGATTTTATGCTAGTAACGTTTCCTAACTCTCTAATTCAGCCACGAGAACTCCTTGGGACCAATACAGAGATGAAAATGGAAGCTCCTGGATCCAGTTATGGGGCCAAGACATCCTCCACCGCCTCCTGGGCTACTGCCGTCTCTCTGGGGTATCAGACGCTGAGGACTGTGCTTTTCCTCCGTGAACAAACATGGAGGAAGCAGAGCACACAGTTGGTCAGACTGAAAATATCCCAAGAAATTTAGAGGAATTAAAATGTTGCTTACGTTAGAGAAAAACTGGAAACAGAAAGCAGAAGGAAAAAGCTGAGGAATACCAAAAAGAAGAACTTTATAGACCAACAATTGACTGGCAATTTACATCACAGTGTGAAATTTCCTGCTTGGCATTCATTGCATTTTCTGGGCTTGGCAGTGTGTCACAAAAATGCCTCATTTTCATAATTGCACCATTCCATTTATTCATTCTTTAAGTTATTGTTACTCAGCCCATAGCTGCTATTCTAACATCCATCTCTCTCTTTTTATTGCCTCCCCTTAGTCTTTCTGATTATTTCCCTCTTCCTCAATAAAATTGGCATGTGTACATTCCTCTATGATGTGTGCATCCTGAGTAACTGGAAGGCTGGTGATTTACACCCACATACAATTCAGAGCAGAAACTCTCCTGCCACAATCATGGCATAGTGCAAACACAACGACTGGATCTCTCTTGGGTTTGCCAAACACTGCTTCTTGATTTAACACATTAATTCAAGGCCATATTCCCATTAACTGGGTGTGGAGAAGCTAAAACCTCTCTGATGTTGCTGAACTACACTTCCAGCAGCCTTAGCCAACACAATAGATGGTCCTGACCCCTCTTGCAAGCTATTCCTCCTACAAATTTTGCAACTTGAGAAAACCAGAGAATGGCTGAATTGGAAAAGGTCCTTTACGCTATGAAGCTCAACTACCTGCTCAGTTGTTGTTCTTTATTCGTTCAGTCGCTTCCGACTCTTTGTGACTTCATGGACCAGCCCACGCCAGAGCTTCCTGTCTCAGTGCAGATATCCAAATTAAACCTTCCCTAATTTGAGGCCCTGTAAGGGGCGTGGTGGCTCAGCGGGTAAGACGCCAGGCTTGTCGATCGGAAGATCGCAAGTTCGGAGGTTCGAATCCCTAGCCCTGCGTGACGGAGTGATCTCCCGCACCAGCACCAGCTCTTGCCAACCTAGCAATTCGAAAGCATGCCAATGCAAGTAGATGAATAGGGACCACTTCGGTGGGAAGGTAACAGCGTTCCGCGTGCGTCATGTGGCCACATGACCATGGAAGCATCTTCGGACAACGCTGGCTCTTCGGCTAACAAACGGAGATGAGCACCGACCCCTAGAGTTGGACACGACTGCACAAATGTGCAGGGGGAACCTTTACCTTAATTTGAGGCCCCACAGATCTTTTGGGTTTCAACTCACATCATCCCTCAACCATGTTGACTGTGAATGGTAAAAGCTGAACCCTTCACAACTTGATTATTCCAAACAACCATGGTTTTCATCCATAGCTGAGCCTGCATTGGTTCTCGAAAGTCATTGGTATAAGAAGATCTTTAGGCTCTCTGCATCTTCACTTGAGTTACGCGCAACAAATGAAACCAGCCCCAAATGTACCACAACCGCTGGTTAACATTATATGGCAGCCTAGAGAGAAACATAGATTAACTTTGAAATAGGAGCAGCTGCTTTTAAAATAACCTTACTTCAGTTATTCTCAATTTGAGAAAAACAGCTAAGAAGAATCTTATGATGTTTTGTCTCTGCCAGAACTCTGGAGCACATTTGACTATGAGAACATACATTGCTACATCTTGGAGGGGGGTGAATCTGTTTCAGGAAGAGTAGCATTTAAGAAAGGAATTTAAAAAAAAAACTTGAAGTTCTTGCAGCAAAAAATATCAATGCTAGCAAAGTCACGTCATATATTTAGTCAGAGTCACAAGACCCAAAAAAAGTACACACAGTGAAAAGCAGCCAAAAATTCCTTGAAGAGGAGGAAATTTGGCAGGACTTACTTCTAACCCAATCTGCAATGATTGTTCAGAATGTTGTTTTCTTCTTAAAAATCGGCCCCCATCATCTGCCATGGCCCTTGCTTTTATATATGACGGTCCTGAGCAAGCCAATTCAAGAAGGACATTTCTCTGTGAGGAATAAGATTGTCACCTACTTAAAGAAATCTTGGCTAATTGAAAAAATAAATAAATCAAAAACCTATGAATTTTAGTTCTTATGAAGAGTGTTTTTGAGCATCCTTCAAGCAGGAAGGATTAAAGTGCTGGGTGGGACAGGATTGGGACAGACCTGGAACTCCACACCCTTCTGGGATGAATCTAAAATTACATCAGCCATGAAGCTATTCAGATGATCACTTCAGGTAAAGGATGGCGAGGAACCGAGAGGAGAAGATAGTTAAGGGCCACAGAGCATAGTTGGGTGTGGGCCATCACCTTCTGATCCATCCATTAGACATCCATTGGCATTCACAAAACCTTACTCATCTATGACTTTATCAGGGATGAGGGAGTCAACTTGATGTTCATGACTAAGTCATTGGTAAGGTAAAGGTAAAGGTTCCCCCGCACATTTGTGCAGTCGTGCCCGACTCTAGGGGCCGGTGCTCATCTCCGTTTGTTAGCCGAAGAGCCAGCGTTGTCCGAAGACACTTCCACGGTCATGTGGCCGCATGACGTGCGCAGAACGCTGTTACCTACCCACCGAAGTGGTACCTATTCATCTACTTGCATTTGCATGCTTTCGAATTGCTAGGTTGGCAAGAGCTGGAGCTAGTGCGGGAGCTCACTCCGCATGCAGGGCTAGGGATTCGAACCTCCGAACTTGCAATCTTCCGATCAACAAGCCTGGCGTCTTACCCGCTGAGCCACCACACCTCCCATAAATAAATAAATAAATAAATAAATAAATAAATAAATAAATAAATAGTCATTGGTACAGCCCTGATATTCCTGTGAGATAAGGTTTCTTTTGATCAAATGATGATGTAACTGGTGACTTGAAATAAATACTAATTTTGATGTATCCCAGTGCCAGTGATATGGGTTCTGTTTATGGGGAACTGTTGTGTCAAGGCTGCAGATGCTTAGGAAATAGCAACATCTCACTGCCTTCTGCTTGAGGGTATGGTCTATGTTCTCACTGGAGGAAATTCTTGACAGATTCCACCTTACATTCCTGGGATTCCACCAAAACGGTGCCTTAGCAGGAGCCCAAATGCAGAACTGCCCACTTACTATCCTTAGGTGTTTTGTGCAGAGAGTGGTAAGGGCAGCAGAAAAGATAATTGGGATATCTCTGCCCCTCATCCAAGATTTAGCACATGCACGCTGTTTGTCCAGAGCTCGAAAGATCATCAGTGACGCCTCCCATCCTCATCATGGTTTGTTTTCTTTGTTACCCTCTGGGAAGAGGTTCCGCTGTATCCGATGTAGAACAGCCAGATTGGGAAACAGCTTTGCCCCCCAGGCTATTGGATTCTTGAATGCTTAAATAAGTTCTTTTAGGTGAAATTTTGGATGTGTAAAGAATGTATATTTTATAGTAACTATGGGTTTTTTTATTATTAGTATTTTAGTGTTTGATTGAAATTGTGAGCTAAAGAATGTATATTTTATAGTAACTATGGATATTGTTTTTTTATTATTAGTATTTTAGTGTTTGATTGACATTGTGAGCCAACTGCAACGAAATTTCGTTCTATTGTGCACTTGGTGTATAGTGTATAGTGGGATGACAATAAAGTTGTTGTTGTTGTTGTTATTATTATTATTATTATTATTATTATTATTATTTTGTGATGGAGTTTTGAAGGTTAATAAAAGTACTCCAAGCAGCTAACAACAATCTTGCAAAGTAGAAGTGTGAACCAAAAACACTTGCACGTTAAGCTTAATTACGTTCAGAAATAAATTCAGTCTTCACACAGTAGTTAGATGAAGAAAAAAATAGAGATAGCTTACATTTATTCAGTAGATCTGGATACAAGTAGATTCATAGTAGAAAACACTTAATCATCACCGGTATTTTGTAGACAATTGTTATGGAAATGGAGATGTCTGTGTGCAAGCGAGATGAAAGATCGAGAGCTGCATTCTGCAGCACCTCCAGCTTGCAGGTGTGCCCAAAGAGTAATGGAGATTGTTAATCCCCCAAACTCAAGAAGGATAAAGGAAGTGGAAATCAGGTGACCCATGTGACTTCCCACAAGCACAATAGAGATGCGTTTACTAGAAGGACCCCCCTTATGCTTATGAGACAATGCTGAGTTGACCCCTGATAATTCCAACATTTTGGAGGTTTGCCACCATGGAGAACACGAAAACCGGAGGAAATGCAAGCAATATACTCTATTTTATTTTTGTGAAATGTGGGGAAGGAACTAGGCACACTCTTAAGGAAGTGAGGTAAGACACTCAGTTATTGGCTGGGAAGTGAGCACTGTCAGTTGTCTACCAGCCCTATGGACATGCAAACATGCAAAAGTACCCATGTTCAGCAAATCTGGTTTTTAGTGTAACTTTGGGGCAGTGGGGGGGGGAAAGGATGAAGTCATGTGGTCCATAAGAAGCCCCTGTGGTCCAGCGAAGAATCTGGTAGCACCTTTTCCAACTAACAAATATTATTAGAAGGCTTTAAATAAAAATATGTTACTGACACCTTCCAGTTTCTTGCTGCCATAAACTAACACAGAATGTGGCCTGTCGGAAGATCGCTGTGGTGATCTTGCTCACTATAAACATCTCCAAACTCAGACAGACCAAGACTCCTATCCCCGATTACATCAATATTTTCAAGTGGCAAAAGTTGCTGGGGGGGAAAAAATCAGCAACACAGTTTTGAGGCAGGAAACATGAAAACAGCAAAGCAAGCCATAAAACTGGCTTAGTGCATTTTAAAAGGCACATACAAAGAAAACCCTGCTTGCACAATATTAAAAACAGAAGTGTATTGCATGGGGAATGTTCTCTGTAAAAAAAAATCTAGATGGAGTGGAGAGAATGCTTAGGCATACATGAGAAAAGATCCAAACTAGGTTGCTGAAATTTTTTGGCTTCAAGTACTTCTTGCTTTATCATGAAACTAGAACCTACAGACCTTCCAGAGCAGTGTTTCCCAACCCTAGCAACTCTAAGATGTGTGGACTTCAACTCCCAGAATTCCCAAGCCAGCATGGTGGCTTAGGAATTCTGGGAGTTGAAGTCCACACATCTTAGAGTTGCCAGGGTTGAGAAACACTGTTCCAGAGGAATGACTGTTCAAACAATTTACATTTATGATGTAAATTCACCTGTATTTCAGGGTAAGATGCCCTCAACCGGCACTGTTCCTCCGTAAATCATCAGTACAATATTTGCTATAAATCACACAACTAGCTTGGATGTAAAACCTGCCTGTTTTGTACATTAATCAAACTTTGCATCACAGAGAACCGAAAGAGCTGGGAAATTGAAACATCCCCTGCATTTAAACCAAGCCAATTTCTATTAAGAGGGGCCAAAAGTGCTCCGAAGCCTCTACTGGGTTTTTCACAGACTCCATGAGAGATGGCCAAAGCGAAGCAACATAATTTTGTTAGCCGCCCAGAGTCACATACTTGAGATGGGTGGCCATATACATTTATTAAATAAATAAACATAGCTGATTCACTCTTATAAATGGCAGGTTTGGGATAGAAGGAAGGAGGCTGCAGATCTGTAGGAGGACTTTGCTCAAGACTGGTCTAAGTGAAGGATCTCCTCATATGGTTGTTGTGGGTTTTCTGGGCTGTGTGGCCATTTTCTGGCAGTTTTGGTTCCTAACGTTTTGCCAGTAGCTGTGGCTGGCATCTTCAGGGGACAGGAGCACAGCTAGAAGATTCTCTCTGTGCCCAAGAGGAGGGTGTATGTTCCTGCTGGTGTTTATAGCTGCTGAGAGGGTGTGAGTCTTCTGTGGGTCATTTACAAGAGATTAGGAGAGGGTTTTTTGTGGTGATTAGGGGGTGTGGTGCTGTCGTGTGTGGATTTAGCACATCTATTGTGTGAGTTGTTTGTATATTCCTGTGGTTGAGTAGAGTTCGTTGACCTTTTGCAAGCTGTGTTTTTCAGGACTGGCAGCCAGGTTTTGCTGATCTTTAAGCTTTCTTCTTTTTTATTGAAACTGTGTTGGTGTTTATGTATTTCAATGGCTTGCCTGTATAGTCTAACATAGTGGCTGTTGGTGTTGTCCAGTATTTCTGTGTTTTCTGTGATCTCCTCATAGCTCACAGCCTAGAGAACAGAAGCTCGACCTTCTGTACCAATCACTATTTTAGCATGTTCCTATTCTCCTAACCAGCAGGAATTATCAATGACCAAGGACATTTGGGTGCCACCCAAGGGCAACTGTCAAACCCCTTAGAGCATGGCACAGCCAAGGAAGCAAGAATCAGAGATGCTTCAGTGATGAGTTTGAATGCAAGGTTTAGGGATAAGGAACAAAATCTTGGAAACTGAGATAGGAACCTCCAGTCCTTCTTTATTAGTAAGTTCATTAAGTGAAGCTCATCAAGATGCAGTCTCCTTCAAAGTTGTGAATCTCTTATTCCTAGGTTTTCTACAGCCAGGACTGAGCTGCTGTTTATTAAACAAGCCACTAATAACAATCTCCTATTGGTTGATTGTTCATATCTAAAGGTTCTTCTGCTTCTTCCACAGCCTCTCACAGTAAGGCCCGGTGGCAGGAGGGACTCATGACCACGTGCTGCCTGAGACACTAGCCAATATGGCGTCCCTCTTCCATTCTATGTGCAGAAACCATCTCGCATGATGGCTGATACTTCAGCATGAGAAGATCCCACCATATCGGACAGCAAACAACTAGCTTAGGAAACCCAATATAAGCCCTCCATCACTGTTGCTCCAGCATCTACTGCTTCTACATTGACGATGTATTCTGTATATATCTTCTCATTTCGCCTAGCCTATATTACAGACTCCTAGCAGAGATAAAAAGAGGAGACAGGACAATGTGCAGATTGAGACAGGATAGATGAGTAATTTCATCATCATATAATTAATCTGCCTCGCCAGTATGCATGGCTGCCTTCCCTCTACTGAAATGACAACAATAAAAGCATGGAACCAGCGTGCAAGTGAGACCAATCTCCTTGTGGATTTGTCCTTGAGATAAAATTGCCCAGACTGATATTGATTTTGGAGTGTTGAAAGATCAAGCCAATTCGGTCATCCCATTTCTGCAAATCAATGCTTTTCTCCCAGTAGTCTAAACCCTCCCCGCAAAACTGGACTTCAATAACAATCCAATAAAACCTCTTTTAACCAGAATTTCCATTAGTTGTTTCTCCGTCCCTCTCTGAGCAAGCACGTTTGCCTTAAGCTGCACATCAGTCCCAATTACAAATGTCCGGATTTACCTTCATTTTCTTCCTAATAGCTACTTGGTTTTTTTTTTCCTTGTTCCTGCTTTTTTCCCCTTTTTTATTTTTGTGCAAAACATCTATTGGGTAAGGCTTCCCCCCCACCCCAAGGAAAACAAGCCTGTCAGATGCCAAAACTTCATAATTCAAAACTGAATCAGTCCTTTTGAGGAAAAACAACAACAGACAAACAGGTTTTGGGGAAAATGTTTTAAATGCTTCAATACAGAGACGTTTTGCAAGATAGGTGCGATGCTCACACCACCAATTATATGTCTTTATGCTAAATCATCAGCCTCATTCCTATTCCTTTCTTTGTATTATTCTTTGTATTATTTTAAGGAATGAAATGCTGTGAACCACATTGCCTTCCAGTCCTGTGGCAGACAGATCTGTGACCTGTCAGAGATGAATAACTTTAATTTATCCTCACACATTTTGGTTATTGTTTTATCCAGCACAGCACAACACTCAGAGGAACTTCCCTAGCGTTCTCCAAATCTGCATCAAAAATTGGAAGACTATTATAAAGTGATGAAGTGGGGAGAGAACAGCAGTTCATCATTCTGGTTATTTATCTATGTCTGTCTGTCTATCCATCTATCTATAATTACATCACATGAGGGCCGGAGTTTTATATTAAAACCAAATGAGGTTTTTTTTTTTTTAAAAAAAGAAAAGATTAATGTTCAGTTATATTGTTTTACTTCTCTCTTCTTTTGAAAAGTGGTGGATAACTCAGCTCCACAGCTTGCTATCAACTTTCAGAGAAGCCATCTCTGGTGGCTTTCAGGAAACCAAAACTAAGTGGGGAACATCAGCAGCGTCTGTGGGGGGGTGTCAAAAGAGGCAAGATGGCAGTTGTGACATCACAATCAAAACCCCACCCCTTTGTACATGCCTGTGATGTCAACACATGTACAAAAAGGGGCAGGGCTTCACCCATGCTGTGACCACCATCTTGCCTCCTTTGACACCCACTGGAAACATGCAGCGTTCCAGGTGCTGCTTAACTACAGATCCTAATATTCATGATCACTGGCTACGTAGTCTAGGATTGCAGTTCAAGATACCTATTATTTTCCCTAAAACACATGATATTAAGCAAACACGAGAAGCCAACACTGCAGGCGTTCCTTGGTTGGTGGTGATTCTCTGCCCCATCTGCCTGTGTGGAAAAATAAATATTTTTCTGATATTCAATTAAACAACAATTCTCACTTTATTGATCTTGGTACACCGTCATGATCCCAGTGCCCAGCACGGTCCTGCGTCAAAACCTGGAGGATGTTTGCAAAGACTGATAATTATAGGGTGTGCTATGTGGCATTTTCTTACTCATATCCTTACTAAGAAAGAGAAAAACACATTTATTTTAACCCAGCACTTCATGTTTAATTCGGTCTGCAACCTGGAGGGGAGGTGTTGTGCTCAAATTTATTTTTATTCCTTAATTACACAGCTTTTATAGCACCTGCTGGAGAGTCAGTTGAGGATCAAGTGGTGCTCTGTGGCCAGTCACAGTGACGATAGCACTGATGGCTTTCCAGTTTTACACGTGATAATGGATGCATTTAACACACACCCACTTCGACTGGAAAGTGGACATTCATGTGGCTGCATACCAAAGGACAGATCTCCTTGATCTCGCTCTCCTTAGCCAAGGCCACTGGATTATTCCCATCTCAGCTGATTTATAAAAGAAAGCTATGCACATTTAGCCAGAAATATGGCTGCCTGCCTTGAGTTCATACAACAGATTTTACCAGGGGACAGGGGCTAATTTCCCACATTTGCACAAGACACTGTATCACCAGTGTGTACACGGCATCACCAAAAGAACCTAACCCAGAGCTTTCCAAACTTTTCATGTCGGTGACACACTTTTTAGACATGCATCATTTCGCGACACTCTCTTACAGCAGGGCACAAGGCAGGCACTAGGACCTGCGCAGAATCACAGCAGGTTTGGAGGCAGCCAGGCACAAGGCAGGCACTAGGACCTGCGCAGAATCACAGCAGGTTTGGAGGCAGCCAGGCACAAGGCAGGCACTAGGACCTGCGCGGAATCACAGCAGGTTTGGAGGCAGCCAGGCACAAGGCAGGCACTAGGACCTGCGCAGAATCACAGCAGGTTGGGAGGCAGCAAGGCACAAGGCAGGCACTAGGACCTGCACGGAATCCTGGCAGGGCAGGTTTGGAGGCAGCAGCAGCGTTGACACACCCAGACACTGCAGCTGACACACCAATGTGTCCCAACACACAGTTTGGAAAGCTCTGCACTAACATGTCCCGACACACAGTTTGGAAAACTTTGACCTAACCAAACTTAGCATGTTTTGCAGCTACAGCTCCTAAGTGTGTTGTGCAAACACAATCCTTTTGCTTACTGCTAGGAATGAATGCATAGAAGTGTCATCTTAAGTCAAGGGTAACAAATTTCCTGCAGCCAGGGTCACACTTCTTTTAACCCAACGGTGATGCTAAAGCTGCGGCGTTTATGCAAATGACGTCCAAAAGGTTGAGTTTAGAATTTGAAGACATTTTTATTATTTGGTCTTTTGGATTTCACACATCTCCAAGTTTTGCGACACTGTACTTGGCCAAAACCTGCATAGAAAATGTGCACTTTGGGGGATGGTGTACCTCAAAGACCCCCAGACTTGGAAAACTGCCAGAAACACACACAATTTGGGGGGGAGGGGGGATATCATCCCTGTGAATTCTCGTGCGGCGTTGTTTTTTAAGGGACGTTTGTAAGGAAATTGAATGGAAGAGTATAAAGTAGATTGAAAACGTTTGTAGCCCTTTGCCCACTTAATGTCACATGCAACAAAGGATCCTGTCCTCTTGCCAAGATTGTCAGCTGTGACTGAGTGCAGTATATCCGTTGTGCATAGAATCAAGGACAGGTGAAGCTGACCATCTTTACATCCAGCATCAAAATGTTTTAGTCTAATCCTGTGCTGTACAACAAGGATGTACAAGTCTTTCCAAGCTGAAGGCTGCACATGGCCAGGAGTGGCAAGCCAGTAACTGAATGGGGCCAGGAAAAAAAAAATGTAATTTCCATCGCTAATCATTACCTGTAATGATTAGCTATGACAGGGAGTCCTCACTTAACGACCACAATTGGGACAGGACCCTCCTTTAGATGATAAAAGGACTTAAAAATTACATCTCAATATAACCATGACCTAGCCCCAGGTGTAAGGTCACACAGCTACCTAGGAACATATTTAGGATTCCCTTACCAACTTTGCTCAGACTGAAGAAGCTCCTTGGATAAGGAGCGAAACGTTTCTACTAAGAAAATAGAAATCCAGTTGACATGATTCAAGCTACAGACAGGAATTTCAGTTGCTAAGCGATGTGGTCGTTAAGAGAATCCGACCCGATTTTATGACCATTTTTGTGGCAGTCGTTAAGCAGATCACATGGTAGTTAAGCGAACCACATAGTTCCCCATTGATTTCGCTTGCTGGAAGCCAGCTGGGAAGGTCGAAAATGGCGATCACGTGACCACGGGACTCTTGATGGTTGTAAATACTAACTGGTTGCCAAGCATCCAAATCGCGATCATGTGACCACAGTGATGCTGTGACAGTTGTGTGAGTTCCGGTTGTAAATCGGGTTTTTTAGTGCAGTTGTAAACCCAAACGGTTGCTAAACGAATGGTCGTTAAGTGAGGACTACCTGTAAACACTTTGGGGATAATTCTCTCATACTACATTAAATATTACCACTTGCAATTAACTTTTGGAGATCTCTTGGCGCTGCACTGAGGTTTTAGGGGGCTGGATTTGGCCTTGGGATCTCCAGTGGTGTTCCTCTGATCTTAGAAAGCTAAACTTCAGCCCATTTCTTCCCATCACATTGAAACCCTTGGGAAAAGGTACAGTTGCTCAGAAGGATTTGTTCCTCCAATAAACATGTTTCTAAGAGAGCCAGAAAGAGCAAGAAAATAATTAATACTGATACTAATCTGTTCAACTTCCTGGCCTTGCAGCTCCCTCATGGAAAGGACCAAGAGGTGAACACAAGCAGAAAAAATATTTCTCCCAGGAAGATGTGTACAAATTAGGTCCAAAAGAAAATGCAAGCAAAACGCAACAATAGCAAGGAAGGATTTGGCCCACTTCAGGCAGAAGACGTCTAGAACGTTGCTTGTCTAGAGGCCCTCCTAAAACCACAAAGTCAGCATTGGCTTAAAAAGACCCCCGAGCTTCTGAAGGCAGCCTTGATGCTAGCCAGTAGGCCACTGACACAGAAATGGAGCTCACGGGCCATGTTGGTTTCATAGAAATATAATACAGAGTGTTGTTCCTTTGCTTACTGCCCCCTTGCAAAGACGGAATTTCTCTCCCGGATAACAAGATGTAATAAAAAGAACTGCATGCAGGGAACCTGTTTCTCAGCGTCATTGGTAACCACTGAATTCACGCATTGAAGATGATGCGAGAGTTAGGTGCTCCACCATGACACCACACTTGCATAAGCACCTCAAGGTCCTAACCTGGTTTGTCCACTGGGGCAACCCACGGGTGGGTTGTCCGTAGTTCTCCCAGTGTGAAGAAGCTGGGATAGATTATTTTTAGAAGCACTGGTGTGAGACGCCTGAACCAACACTAGTGATGTCACCTCGCAAGATGTGGCACTTCTAAAGGGTGTCACCTCCCTGTCACCATTTGTCACCAAGCCGTCTAAGATCACAGACCAGTTGTTTCAGAAAAAGGAAGCTTAACTTGGTGTTAAAAGTCCATCTTCATTACATTCACTTCTTCCCATCTCCCCTTCCCACTGTTGGATAGCGATTCTGTTCCGCAGCTGTTGGCACCTCTAAGCAGAAGGGAGATCGATTTCAGTATGGGATGAAACCTTCCCCCAATCTTCCTTCTCAACCCTCCAGGCACATTGCTGAGAGGTTGAGTTATTTAAGGGCTGCAGGGGTTCTGCTATGAGAAATCCGGTAAAAGGATACGAAGAGGTGGAGAAGGGATCTTTATGGAGAACACTGAAAAGATGGCTCCGTTCATGTAAAAATGATGGTTAGGCTCCCATACCCAAATATTGCTTGCTTGTTTGCTCAACTTTGCACACCACTGACTCCTTGCAGCTCTAGGTGGTCTACAACATTTATTTATTATTTAAATTTATATCACCGCCCGTCGCCCCCAACCAGGGGACTCTGGGCGGTTTATAATAAAATCAAAAGTTAAAAATATAAATATAAAATTACAATAATCAGTATAAATAGGGTCCCCGATAGGGGAGATGGGCGGTCATATAAATTTAATAAATAAATAAATAAATAGAACAAATAGATATAAAATCCAAGGGCTAATAGGTCTCAAATAATAGGGAAGGCACTAGGGCACCAGCCACCCCCAGGCGGAGCTATTGACCTTCCCATCCCAGGCAAGGCGGCAGACTTGTATAAAAGCACAGTTAAAAAATAAATAAATAACATTATTAAATACCCTCCTTAGGCATTTAATCTTCTTACCCAACTGAGTAAGACTGAGGGACCGTCTCGTCCGGATAACGTCAGCCTGCCCCACCCGTGCGTGCAGAGAGGGCATGCTTCGGACCCCCTCAACAAGAGAACTCCATCTAGCCCGCCTTATGGAACATCTTGCCCCCAGAGGTGAGACTGGCCCCTTCACTCCTGGCCTTTCGGAAGGCCATTAAGACCTGGCTCTGCTGCCTGGCCTGGGACAACGGAGGTGGTAGTGCCTCCTGGGGTTGGCTGGCCCCGTAGCAATATGACCTGTGCTACGGTCCCCAATCCATCTTGGATTTTATTTTATTTTATTTTATTTTATTTTATATTGGATATATTTTTTATATATTTTCTATTTTGTATGGTTTTTAAAAATTTTAAATTTTTAAGTTTTAATTATTGTAACCCGCCCAGAGTCCCTTGTATGGGAGATGGGCGGGAAATAAATTAAATAAATAAATAAATAAATAAATAAATAAATAAAACCTGCCATCTGAAAGAGGACTCTCTTAACCGCCTTTTTAAGGATTGTAATGATAAGGGCCCCTGGGGCATGGCTGCTCTTGAGAATATGGTTCTCTGAATCCCACCTCCCTTAATTTCTTTTGGGGCAGGCAGCCAAAGCATTCCCTCCCTACTAGACCATGGAGGACAGGCAGATTCTACAAGGAGATGGTTCCGAAGCCATGGTTTAATTGTAGCTTGATGAATAAGCTGCAGCGGCTGGCATCACACAATATATAGAACATGGTTTATAATCTATAAGAAGTGGGTTCCATATCACACTCTAAGCCAGGGTTCCTCAACCTCAGCCATTTTAAGATGTGCGGACTTCAACTCCCAGAATACTCCAGCCAGCTGGCTGGAGTATTCTGGGAGTTGAAGTCCACACATCTTAAAATGGCTGAGGTTGAGGAACCCTGCTCTAAGCCAAACCCAAACAATCCAAAGTATGGCTTAGATCAGCCTTCCCAGAGGTATTTGGACCATCGCTCTCAGGATCCATAGCCAGCTTGACCCAAGGATGTCATAGGAAGCCTGGGAGTTATAGTCCCAAGACATCTGGAGGGCCCCCGTGGTCGGGGAAAGTGATGTGTGAACTGAGATTTCCTATCATGTCATGCAGGCTTGGAGTTCTGGCATTTGAAGTCTGGAGAGTGGAATTGCCAAACAGCTGAAAAATAAAGGGGAGAAAGTTAAGGAGTAACTCCACAACAACAAAGAGGGCCCCATCAGTGGAGAAATACAACAGATGAAGCAGGGATGCAGGGACTTCCCCCCCCCCGCCCCAATTTTGTCATAATACACTGAGTGCTTTTCCCCAGATTAATGAACCAGAAGTCCCTTGGATGTCTCTAGACCTAGATTTGCAAAGTGTTTGTTTATTCTAGAAATGATGATCTGGAAGCATCTGAAAAGTCCAGAAATGCGGCGGCCAAAACTCTGAGTCACAGGCTACACACAGACAGAGGTTTTGCAAACAGCAGGCTCCCTCATGCTGTAGCGATTCTGTGCATACGGTACATGTATGGCAAGCATGTAAGTTACACGCAAAGATCAGATGTTGGGACAGCATAGGAGATCTCCACCTTACACCCATTCACCGAATCCAACTTGGAATTCAGAATACAGCATTTCTCATGCAGGGGTCAGCAACCTGGAAGTGTGGGCAACGTAGGGAGGGCCCCCCTCCCCCAGTTTTGACACTGTTGAAATTTAATAAAAAGTCTTAAACATTCAGCAATGCAATCTCAAAGACAAGTTCATAAAACCACCAGCAAAATCTGTGCGCTAAGCAGTTTCTGGGCTTGACGCACTTGTTCTACTTTACAAGAGTAACCCTGCCCCAAAGAAGCAACAACATTGCAGCCCTCTTCCACTGATATCACTATTATGCACCCCGGAGCTCCTAGAAGACAAATTTTCAATCTTCAGTTTACAAACAGTCCTCACCCAGCCACCCACCCAATTCGAATGAAGCTGGCCCTTTTGCCTTTGAGTTCCTGTTGTTGTTGTTGTTCAGTCGTTTAGTCGTGTCCGACTCTTCATGACCTCATGGACCATAGCACGCCAGGCCTTCCTGTCCTCCACTGTCTCCCGGAGTTTACTCAAATTCATGTTCATTACATCGGTGATGCTATCTAACCATCTCATCCTCTGCCGTCCCCTTCTCCTTTTGCCTTCAGTCTTTCCCAGCATCAGGGTCTTTTCCAGTGAGTCCTCTCTTCGCATTAGGTGGCCAAAGTATTTGAGCTTCAGCTTCAGCATCTGTCCTTCCAATGAGCAGTCCGGGTTGATTTCCTTTAGGATTGACTGATTTGACCTCCTTGCAGTCCAAGGGACTCTTAAGTGTCTTCTCCAGCACCACAGTTCGAAAGCATCAATTCTTCGGCGCTCAGCCTTCCTTATGGTCCAACTCTCACAGCCATACATTACTACTGGAAAAACCATATTTTATATTTATATTTTATTTTATATTTATAATTTTATATTTATAATTTAAAATAAATTGAGTTCCTGACAAAACGTCATTTGCTGCATTAGGACATATCAATTAACCTGCCCCTTCCTGCAAGTACCTCTCCTCCATCAATCTGCAGTAGAGGCCTATCCTCTCACTTTTTAGAATTGGGAAGGTATGAATAGAATAACTTGCTAGACTTGAACATTTGACCAGAATTGCCTTGCAACAGCACAGAAATAGTCCCGAGAATGACCTAGTGGACTTCTCAAAGTATGCGAGTCAATTTCCTTTCCTATCCCTTTCTGAGAATGGCCCACGTATACCTAGAAGCAACCAGTGGTGCCCTGTGACAATTTGCCCATGGTTTGGGGTTTTTTTTGTTTTGTTTTTATTTAGGTTTCTTTTTAGATTGTTAGCCCTTCCCAGCAAGTCAGAGGAACCAGTAGTGAGAGACAGAAGCACACAATAGAAGACCCATCTTGTTGGATGCATGCATTATGGAAGAGATTGGTAGTGTTCAATGGCCTTCAGTAGGTAACTCAACAAATTGAATAGGACTTACTTCCACCCTGGAGTTTATGGAGAGAAGAAATCTTTGGTGGTAAACCTCAAAGTATACAGAAACCTAGACCAGTGCAGACAGTTGGGGCATGAAAGTAGCAAGGCCCACAGTAGCCTGAAGGACCAAGTTGTCAAGCGCAGTAGAGTCTAAAAATGCAGGCCTGCTGTGACATCAACACAGGTGAAACAATGGCAGGAAGAGAGGTATGGAAGCAGAGAAGATAGAAGAAGAGGAGGAGACAGCAGCAGGAGACGAATGATCAGGTTAATATAATCTCTCACCAGACACTCTTGCCTCGTCTAAACCATCTTGATGGAACCCAAGAAGGCATTTTCTGTGGTCTGATGAAAAGGAACCAAAATCAGATTATTTAAATACATAGAATTATTATTTTAAGACCACAATCTTATGCAGGCTTTTGTAAAAGTAAGCCTTTCTGCTCATAATAGAAAATCGTGCCTAATCAAGACATAGAAATGAGGTGTTAGACATCACCACAATTCAATGGGCGGCTATACTCAATGAATCTTTCTGACAGCTTCCCATTGGTTGTTTTAAAAGAGAGAGAGAAAAAGACGACATTTGTCAATCAAGAAGACTCTGAACTCTGTTCTCCTTGGCCAGTCATAAAGCCACTGTTGTTTACACTCCTGGTAAAAGCTGTATTTTTCCAGATGAATTTAAGAGAGGTATTTTTAGCTGCTCCCTGTTTTATAAAGCCACTTCTTTGCACAAGGTGAACCAAAACATTATTCAGTTTCCTGCATTCTGCACCTTTCAGCCACTGTCTGCCCAAGTCAGCCAAGGATATGAATGGGGTCTAAAACAGAGAAGCAAATTACTTTCTTTAGTATCACCAGAAATTGCCACGAGACAATTCAGTGCAACAGAGATAAGTCTCTACTTTTAAGAAATTCCATTCTATTGCACCCAGATATAAGCAGATTTAAGAGTGAACCCACACAAAATCAATAGGATTTATGTATTGGTTAAATTCCACTGGTTTCACTAGGTCTCAGGTGTGACTCAGTCTGCCTCTAATGAACTGTTTCTCAACCTTGGCAACTTCAATTCCCAGAATTCCCCAGCCAGCATGCTGGCTGGGGAATTCTGGGAGTTGAAGTCCATACAGCCTAAAGATGCTAAGGTTGAGAAATACTGCTCTAACATATGTCAACACCTGGAGAAAAAGCTGTTGTGGGAGGGAAAAGAATCCCACTTTTCCCCCTCTAATTTGTAAATATAATATGCTTCAATCTTCAATCATTTTCCAGAGCTTATAAAGTCCTTTGCAGAGCTGATTTTAAAACTTGTTTCTATTTGTAGGTCAGTTTTCCAACTGGATGGAAAACTAAATATATCATTTGTTGTTTGTTCTTACTTTTCCTGCTATCCAATAGCAGAAAGAAGGGCCTCACTTAATTCTTTCCCAACTTCATCGCAGTTAGACCAAAAGCCTTCCTCTGTATTGCCATTAGTCCCCGAAAAAAACTTCCACTGGACCACTTTTCCTTCTCCTGACTTAATAGTACGACTTTATTATTTATTTAAATTTATATGACCGCCCATCTCCCCCAACGGGGGACTCTATTAACTGTCTCCTTGGTCCTGTGGCAAGGGAGAAAAAAAAATGTCGATCAGATCTCCTTCACTAACCTTCATCCACACACATCCACACATACATATACTTTACATACATGTAAAAACCCGCCACAATTTTTTTGTCTGCTGGCAGAAAAAAAGAAAAAACGTTGCAGCCCAAGTTTCTTTGACAGAGATAGAAAGCTAGGAAAAAAATTATTTGAAAATATAATAAGGATATTATTTATGCTTTAAAATGCTTATATTAGGGTAGTTGGGGGGAAAAAAGCTTGCATCAGGGATACTTATGTGGAAAAACATATGTTAAGGGGAAAACTGCATGTCAGGGAAAGTTGCAAACAACAAGCAGATATGGGGGAACAGATTTTTTAAAAGCTCATGTAAAGAAATCCAGTCAAAATGTACCTTTCTAACACAGGCAGGAAAAGAATTCAGATTTGTACCGATGAAGGAAATCATGACCTGTTCCTGCTGCTAAGAAATCACCAGCCAGCTTCTGCATATCTGTCAGTCTGCGCTATCTTTTTGAAGGTGCCGAGGTCACAACTGCATAGCTCATCTGCACCCTTGGATTTGATGTCACCATCTTTTACAACATCAAATCACGTATCAGCTAAGTTAAAACTCAGGTGCAGGTTTCTACAAGTGAAAAGACGCTTGTAACCGCCAACAGAAAATTTGTGTCTGTACAACCTGTGTTTACCCAGAGAAAACTTCCTTGGTGAAAGAATGTGTTCCCTATTGTGTACATTTGTATGAAGTCCTGCATGCAAGAGTGAGATTTTAATTGTCCCAGCAACCTTTAACAATTGCATCTGATATTTTTAAAGTTCTCTTCACTTTTTCCATGCAAGCTCCAGGCTGAATAGAGTTCCAGAAAGAACACTGTGCCTCAACACTTTGTCCACAACACTCATTGTGTTGGGAAAGGTTAGCGCGTTCAAAAATAAAAGTGAAATCCTAAACAAATTCCTGAGATTAAAATAGCATGCGTCTTTTGCAATGCTGATGCTAATCGGAAGGTGGACAGGAAGTCTCGAGCGCTCCACAATGGATTAGTGGCTACTGAACAAGTTTAATGGCATTTCAGCTTGGCAGAGACAGAGAGAAAAAAACCTAACCAGCTTATGTTGTTATATTTAGAGGTGAAAAAACTCGATATAATAGGTTTTGTTTCGAAGTTCCAGAATTTTACATAAACTAATGGAAACATTCAGCACAGCCAAAGATACGTGACCATATAAGCTTTTATTTGTGGGAAATCTTATGTGTACCAACCTGGAAGCAAGCATCAACAAACATAATGAGACTTATTTATAAACATGTGTAGGTTCTATCATTAGCAGGCGTTACTTCTGAGTAGCATCGATAGGCATTCAGATAACGTGACACGTGGAGTAGAACCAGAAGTCCTCATCCAACTATCTCCTTTACCCAGATTCAAAGAAACATCTGCACCTAGCAGAGAAAGTGGACAAATCAGGCTAATATACCTCATTTTTTGTGATAGGCAATTTGAGATATAATTCCTTCTGTACCATTTTCCTCTTTTCAAGAGAGCAGGCTTTTAGAAAAGATCCTTCCGGGCAAGGCAGACAGGAAACCATGATTTTAAAAATAATCTGAACCATAATCATCATCACAAAGGTTGCCAACTCTACAATAATGGAATGGAAAATACTATAGCTACGTAACGCAATTGGAAAATTAAGTGCGCAGCTATCAAATTCTATGCCAGGAAGGATGCCCCCAGTCACCCATCCCATAGCATGGCAAAGGTATCAGATTGTCAGCCGTTCAGGTCTGGAGACCTTAGAATTGCTGGGTTGTTTTTTCAGGCTTAAGGATTCTCTTCTCTTCCACTGATCTAGATTAGCAGGAGGGGGAAAGAGTGATTTTGAACTACATCAGGTAAAGCAACATAGTTGTGTGATTGTGCCAAAAATACCACTCAAAACAGGACTTCTATTAGATCAACTTTAATTTCTGAATGGTCTTAAGAGAGCCGTGCTTTGGATTTCACAGGGAAGCTACTGAGATGGGAATGTGTGTTATTTCTATTCAGTTGGACCCTAATTTGCTACGTGGGCCCTTGACTTCTACCCTCAAATCCTGCCTAACTTGGAAACACATTTGATGAAGATTGGAGACCTTCCCTCATTGTGGGAAGCAGGGCAGAACTACAATGCCCCATTGCCTCTGTTACAAGAAGAACCTGCAATCCAAATCAGGGGAAGAAGATACTACCTGGGTTCACATAACCCAGTACTTTTGTTTGACAATCTGTTGAATGACCCACAACAGGTTGAGTAGACAAGCCCCAGGGGTAGGGTTCATACCACAAGCTAAATCTCCCGTTGGGGGAGATGGGCGGTCATATAAATTAAATAAATAAAATAAAAAATAAATCACATTGGGCTTGTATGAAGCTAGCTGTTCTGCATTAGGGCTGTGCAGGATTTGGGATTTGATGGCAAAAGGTGCTTCAGAGGTCAGGGGGATACTAACCACCCCTGAAAGCAGCTGAGTCTTTTTTAGGAACATCTGGCTGCCTTCCACAGCTGCAGTAGAATTCCAGGAAAAGAGGAGTTAGGTTGAGGACATGCAGACAGGTGTGACTTGCATGGCCCACGTGCTCCGTAACCTCTTTTTGTCTTTGAATCCAAAGCACTGCACAGTCTTACTATGTTCTAGCACTGCTTTGGCTGTTTGAGAAGGTGGCCAATGATCAACTATGGGACACAACATGAAGCTCTCCAGATTTTTTTATTTATGTACATATTTTTGTGGCCTTCCAGTCAGTGCTGACTCCTGACAACCGGCTGGACGAGTCCATGCAGTTTTCTTGGCAACATTTTTTGGAACTGGTTTGCCCTTGCCTTTTCCTTCCTAGGGCTGAGAGACAGGGACTGGCCCAAGGTCACCCAGCTGGCTTTCATGCCTAAGGCAGGACTAGAATTCTCAGTATCCTGGTTTGCCATTGGCTCCTTCCTAGGGCTGAGAGACAGGGACTGGCCCAAGGTCACCCAGCCGGCTTTCATGCCTAAGGCAGGACTAGAACTCTCAGTATCCTGGCTTGCCATTGGCTCCTTCCTAGGGCTGAGAGACAGGGACTGGCCCAAGGTCACCCAGCTGGCTTCATGCCTAAGGCAGGACTAGAGCTCACTGTCTCCCAGTTTCTAGCCTGGACCCTTCACCACTAGACCAAACTGGCTCTCCTGCTTTGGTTAAACTAGAATTCCGCAGGTAGCATGGTCATTAGTGAGAAATGTCAGAAAGCTGTAGTTCTGCCACGTCTGCAGGGCCATCTGTTGCACAGCCACGCTAGTCCCCAAAAGTGGGGACATCCTGTAGCTGTTCCACTTCCATACTATTGCTGTATCTTATTTTCATTTATTTATTTATTCATCATATTTATCTCACAAAATGTGACTCAATGAAAACATTTAAAAACAATAATATAAAAAACAATCAACAGTTTAAAAAAGGCAAGGAGAGAGAGACAGATATTAATAACAGTGGCGCTACCTCAACAACGCACCATTCCCTTGGGGTCCCCAAGCTTGATGACACAGCCAAGTCTTGAGGGACTTGTGAAAACTTAACGGGGGGGATGATGTTCCATAAGGTGGGCACCACGGCAGAAAAAGCCCGTCTCCGGGGTCCTGCCAGATGTAGCTCCTTAGCAGACAGGACCTGCCACATACCTCTTGTGCTGGATCTGATGGGAGGGGCAGATGTAATCAGGAAGAGGCGGTCCCTCAGATAACCCGGCCCCATGCCATGAAGGGCTTTAAAGGTCAAAACCAGCACCCTGAATTAGACCGGGAAGCAAACTGGCAATCAATCTTGCTGTTGATTCCACTGTTGTGGGGCAAAGCTGGAGTTTTCACGCTTCTTCAGAAGATGCAACAGGAATGCAGTTCAAACAGCTACAGAAGCTAGGTAGGAAGCACCCCAGCTGCCAGCTCCTCTCTCACTAGTTTGGAACTCATAAAGAAATGGCAAGATCTCTCTGCTCACAGCAGCCAGGTCTGGTTGCAAAAGTCTATTGTCCTTGCATTTCATTGGCAGTAGCCAGCAGATAGTTCATAGCACTCAGGGAAGGCAGATGGGCACATGGCACGCTGCCAAGCAACGCAACGGGAGTCCATGTTGCAAAATACCATCTCATCGCCCTGGAGTTTTCAAATCAGCATACACACTCAGTGCCGAGGCCAGCTGTGGCTGGGCAACCTTAGCAACAACTCAAATCTACCCTATTCTCAAAGTGGTCATCAAGGTGGGACTTGGAACCACCAAGTGGCAGGACAGCTTCACTTACCCTACCTTCTAAAGTCAGTCTGGTCTAGTGGTGAAGGCAACGGGCTAGAAACCAGGAGACTGAGAGTTCTAGTCCTGCCTGAGGCATGAAAGCCGGCTGGGTGACCTTGGGCCAGTCCCTGTCTCTCAGCTCTAGGAAGGAGCCAATGGCAAACCGGGAGACTGAGAGTTCTAGTTCCGCCTTAGGCAGGAAAGCCGGCTGGGTGACCTTGGGCCAGTCCCTGTCTCTCAGCCCTGGGAAGGAGCCAATGGGAAACCAGGAGACTGAGAGTTCTAGTCCTGCCTTAGGCATGAAAGCCGGCTGGGTGACCTTGGGCCAGTCCCTGTCTCTCAGCCCTGGGAAGGAGCCAATGGCAAACCAGGATACTGAGAGTTCTAGTCCCGCCTTAGGCATGAAAGCCGGCTGGGTGACTTTGGGCCAGTCCCTCTCTCAGCCCAACTCACCTCACAGGGTTGTTGTTGTGGGGAAAATAAGAGGAGGAAGGAGTGTTAGGTATGTTCGCCGCCTTGAGTTATTTATAAAAATAATAAAGGCGGGATAGTAAGTAAGTAAGTAAGTAAGTAAGTAAGTAAGTAAGTAAGTAAGTAAGTAAGTAATAAAGTCCCATTTGTTGCCACCTAAAAAGAAGATCCTTGGAAGATGACTAGGTAAATCCCACTTAGCTCTAAGACTCAATGAACTCCCT
Organism: Charina bottae; assembly: GCA_023362775.1. Taxonomy (NCBI): domain Eukaryota; kingdom Metazoa; phylum Chordata; class Lepidosauria; order Squamata; family Charinaidae; genus Charina; species Charina bottae. The sequence goes on from JALMGJ010000010.1 coordinate 16,669,522, forward strand.
GGAACTGCACATAAGCTTACATAATCCTGCAATTTCACAGCACATCCATGCAGCTGGTTTAATGTACTGTCCTCAGTCTGAGTCCTCAGTATGCTGGCATAATTTGCTCTATTTAAGTAGCTGGTGTCTACTCGGCTTTGGTAATGAGGTAGGCAAATACTACTGTCCTAGCAGTTTACTACAGGACAAGTTAAGGTTTATCTACTATTGCTAGAGCAGCAGCAAGATCTCAAGAGAAAGGGGTAGACCAAGAGCCCTCAAAAATGGCTTGTGTAGAAAACAAAAAGTGTCCCTCAGAGTGACCTGGGAGGTCCTCATACTGCTCCTCTCTCCTGGCGGCATTTTAGTCCAGCCCCACAAACCAAGATGGCCACGGAGGGAAGCTGGAGAGGAGGAAACGTGCCCATAGCATTCCAACACAGCCAGTAGGAGATGGGAAGATCTCAGCTCCTACCACATCATTATCATGGGTCATCCCTTAAGGAATACAAACCATCCATATAGTAAGGCTTGGGTCAGGAGAAGATGGAAAATATTATTTCCACATCAGACAAGCCCAAAGTTATCTGGCCTCACTTACCGCCTGGGGATGAGAGGAAAGCTGCATCATGATTAAGGAGGCATCTTCCCACCAAAGTTGAGGGAACATGTTGATGTGCCTTCAGTTAAAGAGCTGGATGTGAAAGGAATAAAGGGGCCACACACACACACTCACTGAGTTTCATGGGAAAGCATGCTGTAACTCTGTCATTCAAAGAGGTTAAATTCGGAGGTCAGCAAGTTCATACATACAAAGTGCCAACTTTCATCTCCTACCCAAACTCTACCACGATCCCTGTGGATATTAAGGGGCTGGTGACCTCGGTCATTTGATGCCACCTACCCTTTGTCTGGGAAAATGAGCCCAGATCTGAAGTTGCCAAGGAGGGAAGAAATATCCTGGAGAATCCCCATGGAATGAGTTACCTACCGCAGCCACCAAAGGCCTTTTTAAAACAAGCAGATGGCTCCATCCCAACTTCCTCATTCAAGAAACCTTCTGCCCCTTCGAAGTTTAGATTTCACTCATGACCTAACTGAGCAAATGTCTCCAGCTGCAAACAGCTGTGAAGCCTTCACTTAATTACATCCACAAGCTTTTTCATGGGGAGGGATGCCTGATTTAAGCAGCTACGGGCAGGCTGGCGTGTAATGTAAAGCAGCCAGGCCAGGAAATTAAAAAGCTATCACTCTGTCCTGGGTTAAATGCTTTCTTCCCCCCCCCCCCGCCCCTTAAAAGGATCTCACTGAGATGGCAACCTCTCCTGAATTTCCTCATTTTGTCAAGTTGGGTGGCGTTACCCTGAGAAAACATGCTTTTTAATCTTGAGCGCGTTCTTTTGACCAAAAGTCAGTTCAAATAAAGATGATGGTTGCAAAATTGTAAAACGGCATGTAGAGAATCTGGTTTGCTTCTTTCTAGCTATCTGAACCTGCTATTAGAGTATGTAAAGGATGGTTAATGCCGTAACATATTATAAATACACCCAACTGGGGTTTATCTGGTAAACCATAGTTAAGCTAACTACAGCTTATTGTCATGTGTGAACCCCCGTTACTGTATTCTACTTCTAATGCAAGCAGGGCTCTACAATGTGCCCTTCGATGAGGAATCCTTCAGAGGGAATCATGTTATCAAGGTTACAGCTACCAGATATGGTTGCAAAGCTTCAGGCAGCCACTAGATGGCGGCAGAAATCAGATTTCCCCCCACTGCCTCTCTTTACAGCCATCTAATGGTCAGCTATATTTTCACAGCCCAGAACTGTAGCCCTAATCAAACACAAGTGGAAACCTGCTATCATTTTGTGAGAGGTTCTTAGAGCTTTCAAAGGAAAAAAAAAGTTTAGTCCCAAAGCCAGTCCTATTTGCTTCTTCTGGGATGTCCAGTACCAGCTATCTTACCCCTAGTCATTAATCAATTAGTCATTAATCAACTATACAAGTAGCATATTAAATGATGCTACTGGGAATCCTGGGTGTTGAAATTGCTCACATCTGGAAAGCACTAGCTTGTGCTTCTGTTTCTGAGTAGAAATAGACCTTTGAAAAATAAATGGTAAGAGTCATAGCCGCTATGGTGTCTTTCTACCATAAATGGGCAATCTACATTAATTGCATACTTCTGGATACTCAGAAGTGATTTCTCCACAAATAAACTCTTATTGCTAAAGGGAACATCTGCAGAATAACTTGCCTGGGGAAAACCTAGAACCTTTGAAGCTTCAAACACTTTCCTCCCAACTTTGTGATATGCCTACATATTTCTAACAATATTCCATTGTATCTGACCTGGAGGAAAAGGTCAGTGACAGGGAGGATTTTAAGAGCCTACTCAATAGATGAGAGTCTACCCTGAAGAAGACGGAAAACAGTTGTTCTGCTCTGAAGGTCAAAGACTGTTTTCCACATTATGTTTTTACAACACCCACAATTCACTCCCGTGTCTGAAATGTCATCAGAGAGAGACTAGTATACATAACTGTTTCCAACTAGGCAAAAGATCCATGCATTGTTCAGGAGGGCCGACTACAAATCTGCAAGAGAGTATTTAAGTTTCCAGAAATTGGGGGGGGGGGGGCAGTAGCTCCCCCTCAAAAATGCCAAACATTTGGAAACATTTCATATTTTTCACTGATAAAACGCAACTGGGATTGGGGATTGAGCCAAACCCAGAAGTTTACACTCTGCATTCCCATTCACAATAACGCTATTCAGGGAAGGTTAGAGAGGGAAATTAACTCTTTGAAATCAACTTTCCTAGATGACTTTTAGAGAGACTGGTTCAACATTAACAATGTGGGGGGAGCATGGCCGTCCAATTCAGAAAAAGGACACAACATAAGGCCAGTTTTTGAATAGCATGAGAGTGGCTGAAAAAGTCACATAGGCACAGATTTCACTTTGCAGCAGTCAAGAAACGCAAGCATAATAATTCCTTGCTCAGCTGGAGAGTCACAGAGATTGTGTTTATGTGTCAACAGTGAATTGAGTTGCTTTTAGTGGAAAATCATTTTACATTCTCTCTGCTCCTTGTGCAATACGCAAATGCCCCCGTTTCAAAGCCGGCCGTGTCTGGAGGCTGTTCCAAAAGGACAACAGACATTTTCCCCCCACTCCCATCTTTCTTTCAAGCAGAAAATAAGGCAACTGTTTGGAAGAATAATAAATAAGATGGGTATAAACTGGTACAAATAATAGATAAGGAGAGTATGCAGACAAGATGGCCCTCACAACCTGCAGTTGCCCCACCAGTGTGGAAATGGTCTACTGAGAAGACTGACTTTACTGTTACTATACTACATTATCTCCACCCCTCATTCCACCCCCACCAGACCTTTGTGTGGATCACCAGTGGTCCATGCACCATGCTGGGAAGCCACTGGTCTGCAGCAAAGATGGGTAAAGTCAAGCCCTCCAGATATTGTTAATTCCCAGAAGAATTAGCAGCAAAAGAGGTTAACAGTTGTAGTCCATCAACATCTGGAGGATCCATTCTAAACTCTAGATTCTCTCAAACACATAAGATGCCCTCAAAAGTATATGGAGATACCATTAGGCTTAGCACTGGTCTAGATTTCCACACACCCTGCTTGCATGGAGACCCAACTGAAAATATATGAATTACATTAGAGGGTTGTCCAAAAATGGTGGGGCTTCAATCATGATGCCGCTCCCACCCCCTTGCAAATTTTGATCTCCACTGTAGATGGCCCTGAATTGATCCAAGATACTTCCTAATACCTGTATTATGAAACCTGTATGCGGGTCAAGAAGCAACAGATTGAACCGGACATGGAACAACCGACTGGTTCAAAATTGGGAAAGGAGTACGATAAGGCTGTATATTATCACCCTGCTTATTTAACTTATATGCAGAGTACATCATGAGAAATGCCAGGCTGGATGAATCACAAGCCAGAGTTAAGATTGCCAGGAGAAATATCAACAACCTCAGATATGCAGACGATACCACCCTAATGGCAGAAAGTGAAGAGGAACTAAAGAGCCTCTTGATGAGGGTGAAAGAGGAGTGCAAAATCTGGCTTGAAACTCAACATTAAAAAAACTCAGATCATGGCATCTGGTCCCATCACTTCCTGGCAAATAGAAGGGGAAGAAATGGAAGCAGTGACAGATTTTATTTTCTTGGGCTCCAAGATCACCGCAGACGGTGACTGCAGCCATGAAATTAAAAGACGCTTGCTCCTTGGGAGGAAAGCTATGGCAAACCTAGACAGCATATTAAAAAGCAGAGACATCACCTTGCCGACAAAGGTCCATATAGTTAAAGCTATGGTTTTTCCAGTAGTAATGTATGGCTGTGAGAGTTGGACCATAAGGAAGGCTGAGCGCCGAAGAATTGATGCTTTCGAACTGTGGTGCTGGAGAAGACTCTTGAGAGTCCCTTGGACTGCAAGGAGGTCAAACCAGTCAATCCTAAAGGAAATCAACCCTGACTGCTCATTGGAAGGACAGATGCTGAAGCTGAAGCTCAAATACTTTGGCCACCTAATGCGAAGAGAGGACTCCCTGGAAAAGACCCTGATGCTGGGAAAGACTGAGGGCAAAAGGAGAAGGGGACGGCAGAGGATGAGACGGTTAGATAGCATCACCAATGTAATGAACATGAATTTGAGTAAACTGGGTGACAGTGGAGGACAGGAAGGCGTGGCGTGCTATGGTCCATGAGGTCACGAAGAGTCAGACACGACTAAACGACTGAACAACAACAACTTCCTAATACCTCCTTGAAAGACACAAATCTCTCTGAAGATAAATAAAAATGTTTCTTGAACACTTCATTGTCTTTTGTTTGACTTTTACCATTGTGCACTTTATAAAGAGAAAGCTAACACAAGACCAAAGAGTTAGTTTTGTTATTTAGAGAAATGGGGTGGAGAGAAACTCACTGTTTGTTAATCAAGCACAACAGGTAAGGGCATGTTTTCATGCATTCTTTCCTTTACCTGCTAGCTAGATGCCTCCTTTATAGACACCTGTTGTTATTCATAGCCACTTTGAATTTTGGCCTGGGTCACCTGCTGCATTTCCAAGCAGCTGTGGAATGTCAAAATTGTAGCCTAACCTACTGTTTCAGTTAAAAAAAATTTTTTTAAAGGCCTCTTGTATCCCAGATTCATTGAAGTTCTTCTCTTTTTCTCTCCTCAGTTATGACTTATGACCTTTCCTAAAGTTGCCCATTTTTCATTTCATCACTTTCTGTCTTCAGTTTCTGCTCTGCAATTCAACTTTATCCCTCTTGCTTTGAAACATGGGGAAATGACTTCCTCCATCCACTTTAATACTGTCCATATGGCTGACAAAACTCTATTTCAATCTGGGATCCTTCCTAGTCCTTGTGCAAATGTCACAAAGTAAGCCTTAGACTTTCTAAGTCCCAAGCTTGACCATCACTTTTCACTCTTTGCTTCAGCAGCTTAATCTACTCCAAAGTACTACAAGTTTTCTCTTTCACTTACAAAATTGTAACTTGGGTTCTCATCTTATGATTTAATGATATTAGTGTTATTGCCAAAAATGCCCAAGAAGCAGCATTCCATTCAGCTCACACTTATTGAGGAGGAGAAGATGCCTCTTCTAATATGCCTCTAATAGCACATAGATGCATTATCTGGGGAGGGGGACGACTTTCAGAAGCAGCATAGACATTCTAACTGAATAAAACTTCAGGGTTCACAACATGTGCATCCGACTGCCTGCTTAGTTGTGGGTCCCAGTTGTGGTTGCTAAATGAGGACTACCTGTACCGTACAAGTCTAACCTAAATAGACAAAGATCGTAGTGATTCTGAAATAATCCCAAGGTTGGACCAGCTTGACTTCCAGGGCAAAATGCTGATGTGTCAGCCTCACATGTTCGTCTGCCATGCTTCTGACTGTTCTACACGTGTAGTTTGCTAGTCTGTGCTACTTTGCTTCAAGAGGATTCCCTCTTCACATTTCTGCATCACTTGGCGAGGACTGTGATAAGCACCTGCTCTTCCAATGGACATTCTGTCGGGAGGGGGGATGCTTGGAGTGGGAGCTGAATTGTTCTGTCTGGACTCGGGGTGATGTCAGAGGGACGTTTTGATAGTACTGCTTGGGCGCGAAAACTTTTATTCGAGGCTTCGTCTGGCCTGAAGTGTACTAATCCTGAATAAATGAATCCTTTAGAGTAATTGCCTGAGGGATTTCTTGATTGGGAATACTGACATGGAGGGTTATCACATGATGAAAACCGAAATGTTCTGTGAAACATTTCACATGTTCTGTGAAAGGAGCCTCCTCTCAGCAGCATTTCTGAGAGTGGGAGGCCTCCTTCCCAAAAGTGGAGGATCAGAATAAACATTTTCTAAAGGGGTGGAAAAATGAAAATAATGAATGCAACCTGGATCCGTAGCAGGGTTCATATAGTGAAATTGAAAGTTTGGGAGGCACAGGCATCCTCCAGTGTCTTGATGGGTTGGTATTTTGATCATAGTAAAGGTAAAGGTTCCCCCCGCACAGTTTTGCAGTCGTGTCCGACTCTAGGGGCCGGTGCTCATCTCCGTTTGTTAGCCGAAGAGCCAGCGTTGTCCGAAGACGCTTCCACGGTCATGTGGCCGCATGGCGCGCGTGGAATGCTGTTACCTTCCCACCGAAGTGGTACCTATTAATCTACTTGCATTTGCATGCTTTCGAATTGCTAGGTTGGCAAGAGCTGGGGCGAGTGCGGGAGCTCACTCCGCACGCAGGGCTAGGGATTCGAACCTCCGAACTTGCGATCTTCCAATCGACAAGCCTGGCATCTTACCCGCTGAGCCACCACGCTCATAGCCGCTTTCATTCTTCCCAGCACTGATGGGCATGTGTTCTCAGAGTTTTTGGAGTACTCTTCGTTCAGAACATGTAATTACTCCATCAGTCGCTTCCTACTTATTTTGTTAAGGGCACACGATGTAAATCTAAAGAAAAGGCCCAGAATTTCCTTAGCGTGCTTTGCAACAGTGTTTTATTCAGTTAGTATGGTGCCGGTTTTCCTGAAATGTAAATAAGGTTAATGGGATAGATGGAGATATAGAAGAATGTAGAATTCCTTTTTGTTGTGTATAAGAAAATCCCGTGGCTTTTAGAAAATGCATTCCACCGCCAAACTGATTTCCAGCCTCAGTAAAGAGAAACAGACATGCAAAATTGGCGTGCATTTATTTCATTTCTAACATTTGAACCCAGTCTTTCCTCCTTGGAAGCATCCTTGATTTCCCTTTCCTTCAACCACCCATCTGATCCTCACAAACAATCTACCCTGTAGACTAGGTTGAGAGACAGGGCCTGACCCCTTGACCTTCATAGTTGAACCTGGGTTTCCTCAGGTCTCGTCCACCTCTGTACCATGACCGTATTTAAGCATATATATGCAAGAACCTGGAGGTACCATGCCATATGTGTGGCTCTATAATGGTGGTTTGGCCCTTTTAGTTCTGCTGTGATGTGACAGTTCCTTCAAGCTTCCAAAAAGAACCAGTAGTGAATGTATAGGTGTCTGGTTCAAGGACACAAGAAGCTTTTGTTCTCTACCTGTTATTGAATTACAGCTTTCGAAATCCCTCCCATCAACCGAACTAGCCTGGGGCTGCTGTGGGTCGTAATGGCAAAGCTGGAGCAGCGTTCCCCAACCTGAGCTGCTCCAAATTAAATTTGCAACATGGCCATTGCTGAGAATTCTGGAGATTTGAAGTCCATCTGTCTGGAGGGTGCTTAGGTTAAGACGACTGACCTGGAGGGCTGTCGGTTGCTTCCCTTTCCATGGAGAATCCTTTGCAGATGTCATATTCTTCTTACCCCGCATGGTCACTCTCTGTTATCATGTTAAAAATGAGAACTCAGTAGGCTGAAAAAGGAGGAGGAGGAGGAGGAGGAGAACACAACAACAAGAACAAAAGGAACAACAAGAACTATGACAACAACAGTGAGTATGGAAAAGACAGTAGGAGTCAAGACTGCTATAATCATCCTAAGGTGGGAAGATTTTTTTTAAAATCATCTCTCTTCTGTTAAAAGTTTAGTAGCAAAAGATGAAATGTTGACTTTCTATTTTCCCCACTGTTATAGTTTTCAAAGGATTTCAGTGTCCCTGGAAGGAGATTGAATTAATCCTTACACTTTTCTGGTCAACCCCTACCAGCACCACCAGCAGCATAAAGATATCACAGAATATGTACAGGTATGGATAAGGCAAAGGTTTTCTGCATTATCCTAGGTTTTTTTTGGGCAGTGGGTTACATTATGTCTCTTTAAGGGATTATGCTATCATTCTGGGATGGTTTCTTGTCTCAGAATGGGAGGAAATCACTACCAATTTTGGCAATTGTGGTTGGAGGAGGAGGGAAATAGGGAGCAATTGCCTAAGTTAGCTTCAGGCATCCTTCCTGCTTTGTTACTTGTCTAAGATGAGTGATTGGACTTATTTTCTTCTCTTGGGGACCATGTAGATCTTCCTATGGACCTCAAGGCTCACGAAAAGAAACGCAGATCCGGTGACCATCCACCTTGTCTAAGCCCCCAAGCTGGTAGCGAGCGATGTTTTGTCTGCACAAATTCTCCAAAGTGGGGGCACATTCCAGAGCAAAACTGAGACTCTGTGGTGGTGGCGGAGGGAGAGCCGATGTGGAGAATATAATTGAAGGCAGAAAGCAACTATGGGTAAACGTCGTGGGTTATGGGGTGGGGTGGGGACAAGGAGAGAAAAGAGCATTATTTGTGCTCAGGCAAGGAATCCACCACTGGAATGTACAGTATGTAGCGGTTTTTGATTTACTTCCATCAGGACCAGCCACGGAGCAAGCAGTGATTACCGATGCTAGGAGCTGGGTGAACTTGCAGGCTGGGTCGGCTCAGCCAAGCTCCCAGACCAAACTGAAAGCTTTTAGAGCTCATATTAGACAAATGATAAGTGGATATTACTAACTATGTCTATGGCCCTGAAGTTTGAAAGAATGTTCAAACTACCGTACAATTGCGCTCATTTCACAGGCTAGCAAGGTTATGCTCAAAATCCTACAAGCTAGGCTTCAGCGGCATGTGAACTGAGAACTACCAGAAGTGCAAGCTGGGTTTCGAAGAGGCAGAGGAACTAGAGATCAGATTGCCAGCATTCGCTGGATCATGGAAAAAGCAAGAGAGTTCCAGAAAAACATCTACTTCTGCTTCATTGACTACGCTAAAGCCTTTGATTGTGTGGATCACAACAAACTGTGGCAAAGTCTTAAAGAGATGGGAGTACCAGACCACCTTACCTGTCTCTTGAGAAACCTGTATGTGGGTCAAGAAGCAACAGATTGAACCGGACATGGAACAACCGACTGGTTCAAAATTGGGAAAGGAGTACGACAAGGCTGTATATTATCACCCTGCTTATTTAACTTATATGCAGAGTACATCATGAGAAATGCCGGGCTGGATGAATCACAAGCCGGAGTTAAGATTGCCGGGAGAAATATCAACAACCTCAGATATGCAGGCGATACCACCCTAATGGCAGAAAGTGAAGAGGAACTAAAGAACCTCTTGATGAGGGTGAGAGGAGAGTGCAAAATCTGGCTTGAAACTCAACATTAAAAAAACTCAGATCATGGCATCTGGTCCCATCACTTCCTGGCAAATAGAAGGGGAAGAAATGGAAGCAGTGACAGATTTTATTTTCTTGGGCTCGAAGATCACCGCAGACGGTGACTGCAGCCATGAAATTAAAAGACGCTTGCTCCTTGGGAGGAAAGCTATGGCAAACCTAGACAGCATATTAAAAAGCAGAGACATCACCTTGCCGACAAAGGTCCGTATAGTTAAAGCTATGGTTTTTCCAGTAGTAATGTATGGCTGTGAGAGTTGGACCATAAGGAAGGCTGAGCGCCAAAGAATTGATGCTTTCGAACTGTGGTGCTGGAGAAGACTCTTGAGAGTCCCTTGGACTGCAAGGAGGTCAAACCAGTCAATCCTAAAGGAAATCAACCCTGACTGCTCATTGGAAGGACAGATGCTGAAGCTGAAGCTCAAATACTTTGGCCACCTAATGCGAAGAGAGGACTCACTGGAAAAGACCCTGATGCTGGGAAAGACTGAAGGCAAAAGGAGAAGGGGACGGCAGAGGATGAGATGGTTAGATAGCATCACTAATGTAATGAACATGAATTTGAGTAAACTCCGGGTCCATGAGGTCATGAAGAGTCGGACACGACTAAACAACTGAACAACAACAAATGGCCCTGAAAGCTTCAATGATAAGGCAAGACACGCATATACCCAAAAGCAACAATAGATATTGAAGCAATCTCGAAAAATCTCTGGTGCTTTGACACCTGCCAAAACTAAAATAAATGAATACAAGAATAAAAATAGAAAGCACTGGTGATACATCCCAACGTCCATCTTCTCCCCTATAATGACCCAACATTGGATGCCTCTAGGAGGCTCTCAAGCTGGAGACATCAGCAGGAACTACTGCCCACCCCATGGCTCTTCCCATTAGGAAGGAGAAATAGTGGCCAACAGTCTTGGTGCCAACTCTGAACATTGAATTTTTCTAATGATGTCTGATAGGTACTGCTAGGTCTATCCTTTTCATAAATCTATGCAATCCTTTTCATTTATTTATTTAGATGCTATCTCAATCTATGCTTTATTTCTACCCATAGAGCACATTATTATATGAACATGTGTCACTATATATAAGATACATGCAGTATTAGTCCATTCAGAGCAGACAAAGACTACTAGAATTGCTAGAAATTATTCTCAATTGCTGGGGAGGAGGGGGGAGTGACATCATGGATGTCATCAAGTGTCCCGGTGTGTTAGATGTGAATTATGTACTTGGTATCAATCTCATTGTAACTGACACAAATAACATCATGATGTGTGTGGCATCCTTGTGCCTTCTACCAGATATCTGTGCCCTCTTGGTTGACAGTGGATTCCGATACCTTAATTAATTGGCTTGGCTTATAGTGTGAACGAAGCCATTTTGTTTTTTGAGCAAAGCTGCATGAAGCTAGCCAATTCTGATTTAATCATGGTTACGCAACCCAGGTATTAGGGGTGGGCAATGTCAGGCCCGTGGGCTCCTGCCTGCAAACCCCGCCCCTTCCACGCGATTGGCTCCTGCCCACAAACCCTGCCCCCCAGTGATTGTGATTGGCTCCCGCCTGCAAACTCCGGCCCCCAGAAATCCCAGAACCCCCCCGCCCCCCCCCGGTCCCCGGTTACAAATATCCAAATGGCCCTTGGCAGAAAAAAGGTCCCCCACCCCTGGAACATGTGAACACAGGGTCTGTGTCTGTTGTATGTATTCCCCTCCCCACTGCTGAATCCATGGTGCCGTCCTCTGTCCCACATAGAACAGCATTCATACAGATTGCCTTGTCCCTGCTTGGGAGGTTCAAGGGAGTGAGTGCCACATGTTTCGTTACATTGCTACAAATGCCAATCTTGGTGGCCTGTGTAACTTCCATTAGTAGGTCAAGTGGATAAGGAAAAGGTCTATTTTCTGTTAGCAACCTTCTCAGCTACTTCAGGCGAGCAGCTCACCACACTGCTGAGCAGCAAAAGCTCTCAGGCAGAACTCCATGTGATGCTGGTGTTGCCATTTTGAATTTATTGCAGTTCATGAGTATTGTTAGATACGGCATTAACCAATTGATTTTCTTATTTAACAGTGTTTTATGAATGCTTAACTGTAGCATGCAACCTTTCTGGCCTTTGACCACAAATGTACAAATTCAACTCAACTCTAGGGAGTCTGGAACACTTTCCTTGCCCGAACAATAAATAAACTATGTCTGTTATATGGATACCGTAGAAGGAACAGACGGTGAGAGGTACTGCTGCAGGCAGACCCAGCCCCCAGCCCCCAAATGCCCAAAATATAATTAGGAACCCTCCTGAGTAAATATGGCTTGACCTCCAAATGAGCATTAAGCAACTGGGAACTTTCCATATGCAACACGCCAGATGGTTCAAAGCAGGCTTACTAGTTGGACTAAACCCGGCTGTCAGAAAGTAGCTTGTGTGTTGGATTAAAGTTCCCTAGCGATGCAATCCTACGACAGTCTGCTCTGAAGTGACACCCCCCCCCCCGAATCCAATGGGTCTGTTTTTGATGTGAATTGGTTTGGAATTGCAACCTTGGGTGCTTGTATAACCCTCGGCTTCTGCTGCTTGTGGAACCGACGCATAAACCATTTCTCAGACTAGACCATTCCCCACGCATAACGATAAAAGAATCTATTCCTGAAATAAAAGAATGAGCGATACAAAGGTAGCTAAACCCATCTCCCTTCAGCTACTACATGGATTTTCCTTCTTCCACAAGCAGGCGTTCAACCATGAAGCCATGCCAGACCAGCCTGAGACATTTTTTTGCCTGGTTTCTCTTTAGATCATGTACATCTTTTGCTTGAAGCAGGGCTCAAAATGAGGAGGAACAAATTGGTCCAGCAGCCAGTTTTGACTTCAACATTGGCAAGAGAGCCATGTCCCCCCTTACGTGGGTGGGGGCGGTGGCAGGCTAATTTAGAGGGCTATGTTACTCACAGAGCTACCTTCCAACTTAGGAGAATGGCTAGGCAGGGAGGGGCAGATCCATACAAAATGATTGGGGAGCTATTACTGCTGGCTGCTTCCTCAGAGTCCATGGTCTGAAGTGGTGGGTGTGCCCTGCCCAACAATACCAGTGGCCACGATGCCAATGGGCTCCTCCTCCTACAGATTTTCTCCTCTTTGAAACCACCTTTCCCCTTCAATTTTTTTCACTCCTTCTAGCCTTGCATTTTCCCCAATTTTCCCCACCCTCTCCTCTTCCCATCTGTTTGGGTACCTACATCACCCTAGGCCAGAGCTTTCCAAACTTTTCATGTTGGTGACACACTTTTTAGACACGCATCATTTCGCGACACTCTTACAGCAGGGCATCATTTCACGACACACTCTTACAGCAGGGCACAAGGCAGGCACTAGGGCCTGCGTGGAATCACAGCAGGTTTGGAGGCAGCAAGGAACAAGGCAGACACTAGGACCTGCGTGGAATCACAGCAGGTTTGGAGGCAGCACGGCACAAGGCAGGCACTAGGACCTGCGTGGAATCACAGCAGGTTTGGAGGCAGCAAGGCACAAGGCAGGCACTAGGACCTGCATGGAATCACAGCAGGTTTGGAGGCAGCACGGCACAAGGCAGGCACTAGGACCTGCGTGGAATCCTGGCAGGGCTGGGAGGCAGCAGCAGCCACAATGCACCCAGACACTGCAGCCGACACACTAACGTGTCCCAACACAGAGCTTGGAAAGCTCTGCCCTAGGCCTTCATGCTGGCTTTGGCTTAATAGGTTGCGTGAACCCAACCACCACGATTTTGCAAGCCAAGGTTCATGACTTAGCAGTCACGTAAAGTTTGGGGTGTTAAAAAAAATCACTAAGCAGAACATAGGAGTCCAGCTGCTGTGTTTAAGAGAGGACAGCACAGATCCTTCTTCTGTTAGGGAGGTTCAGGGAGAACTCCTACAAACGTAGGTTCGCGAAGCCAGATCGGAGCTGAGATGCCAAAGTCCTCCAGCAGACCTGGGTCAGCAGAATGCAGCCTTGTTCTAGACGCCAGCTGGAATCCTTCAGAACAGCCCTTGGCAGCTGTTGTATTCATTAGAAAACTGAAGTAATGATCAAGTCTCTACCTTTTTCTGAAGCTCAGATGGATTTTCAGCCATGATTACATTTCACTGACTGACAGCTGAGAAACGGAAGGACAGAGAGAAACACCCTCTCAGCTGCTAGGTTTGGGGTATGTTAAGAGCTTCGGGAAGGCTGTTTCTGTTTCCAAAAGTGAATGCAAATCCAGCACTGCAATACAGTGGCTGTATGAGTTCAAAGGGTCTCAATCCACAGAGCAACAATGGGGCATTGGTGATTATAGGATGCCACACAGGACATGAGATCAAATGCTCAGCAGATGGTTGAGTGCTCATGCCGAGTGTCTTGTTTCATGTGGTCTTTTGACCTACCCAAACCACACCGTTAACCAATTCCTTCCACAAAAATGCATCAGCGAACAACCCTCATCCAGATGCTTCAGAAAGTGGATTGTTGAGAATGGTGAATGGACTGCTGGATAAGCCAGCCCTTTTCACGTTATCTGGAGTCCTCACACTGTAAGTTGGCCTAATTTTAGCTAAGAAGCTTATGTGAACAGAGGCACTACAGTTCCAAACCGTGGTGGTGCATGGCTCGAGTGGTGCACCACTCAAGCTAACTATGCATTTGAGGGATGTGCCTGACCTTAGTTGTTGGGAAACACTTGGGATTTCTCAGGCCATTGGTGAAAATGAGGAGCAGGTGGTTTTACAACCTGAAAAATTTTGCACTTTGAACTAATGGGAAAAGAGGAATACATTAAAACAGTAACTGAAAGTAGCTAAAAAATTAAAACTGCATGAAAGCAAGGGATTCCCAGGGAACTTCCATTATTTCTTAGCCCCCAAATGATTGGAACTAGGGGAATTCATCAACTGTATTCACACAGCATCCTTTGCCATCACTTGCGTAGGCATAATTTATTGAATAAACCAAAGCAAGCCAGATTCATAGAACATGCTAAGCTATAAACTGTGATTTATATTGCAACTCGTTATTGGCTGGGTTCAAATGACACGCAAAGCCCAGAGCAAGCAACCTATATTATGGCTTAGCATGATATATGAAGGAAGCCATTCTTGCTGGCTAAGCGGGCTTGGGAAATACAAACTTCACCTAAAGCTCGTGGTAGAAGCTTGGCAAGGCCAATGGTGTTCTTAGGATTAAAAAGAAAGGGAAGGAAATGACCTGTTGAACTATGGCTCCCACCATACCTTCCTATTGGCCATACTAGTTCAGTATGGTGGACAGGTTCCCTATCTCTGACATATAGGTAGAACTCATGCTCTAGTTAAAATCTAAGGGCTGATATTACTAATCAAAGCACCATTTCGAGGACTGGTATGGTTTACTGAATTAAGTCACTAACGATGGTTGAAATACGTTGGGACTTACCCATGTTTCCCTGGAATGGCAAGAGAGAGAAATCATGGATATTCCATACAAAGCGAATTAACTAGGGCTACTCACAAAGCCAGCTGTTCCAGATCAATTGTGCAGATGTGCTTCCAACTGGAACCATGGCTTTCATTTGCAACTTGCAATTGCTACTAACTTTTCCACTGGAAGCCTTCAAGGCAATGGGCACTTCCTGGTCTGAAGCAGCAGAGTCCTGGGATGGGCTCTCTTCAATGAATAGCTGTGAACTTGTTTTTGAGTTTAAAGAGGCAAGCCTACCTCTAGCCCAACCTCCAGGTCGTCATTGTTGTCTGGCCTTCTCTAACCTGTTCTCCAGATGTGTGGAACTTCAACTCCCATAATGCTCCAACTGTGTAATTACGAAAATCAAAGCCCAGCAGATCTAGAGGCCTCTAGTTCTGTCCATAGGTTTCAAAGCAAGTCTTTCTTGGTTGTTTCATAAAAATATCCAACAGCTTAGGAGCCAAAACAAAGCCCAGCGTAACTTTACAAGCCAAGAACAGTCCCACAAAGACCAGAGTCTCACACCCTGAATGACCCCCAATTCAGTCCCATGCATACCTTCTCTTTTTGAAAAAAAGGCCTTGCCTTTCCCACACCTCTTCTGATAGCTGGATGACTAACTTCCTGCTTGCTTTCTCTCTCTCTCTCTTGGGAAAGAGAATGAAATTGAGCAGGCAGAACTCCAAATGTGTGCATGGAGCCCCGGAGGGCATCTTACCTTGGGCCTCCTCCCGGATAGCCCTCCTGGATAAAGACCCTGGTGAGGAGAAACGGATTCCTAGATTCCGAAGGCGGCCTCCAAATATTTGACCCTTGGCATCCCCCAAATTCCATTTCCAGATGTCTTTTTAAGGATGCTTCTAATTAAAAATAAATCCAATGAGAAACTGGGTTGCTGCCAGGCAGTGTGCTCTTCATTTCCAAAAATGGACTTAGGCTCCCCCGTGGACCCTGCAGGCCTTCTTAGGAAATAAAAAGATAAATAGCTGCAATCCAGGGCTCTTTTGAAAGGGGGCCCACCTGCCAGGAAAACAAAATAATAATTTGACATTATCTTGGGAGACTCACAGGGACAGTGGAGAACCCAACTTCCTACTCTGCCTTCTGGTACCTGAAGCTCGACTGGCCAGGCCCACCGTGGCAGCCATATTGTAAGTGTGCTCACAACCTGCTCTCAAAATTCCCTACCATAAACCAGCCCCGTCTGTACCACCCATGAATCTACCCCCCACGCCCGCAAACACAATACTATCACTGTGACACAATAGAAATTATTTGGGGGAGGGAAGGGTGTGGAGTTCCTTTCCTTATTCCGGTTATATCTAGGTTTACCATGGGAGTTGGCTGCTCAGAAATAAGCACAAGGTCGTGCTAAATTAAACACAGGAACTCCCTAAAGTGGGCGTGGATACAGGTCACCATCATGAAAGCCAGGGCCTGCAGCAGAATGCTTTTTTTTTATGCGTAATTTTTATTAAAACTTTTTAAAAAGGAGAAAAAAACTTAAGGCGAACTAATATTAAGAAGAGAAAAAAAGAAAGGGAAAAGTGCAAGAAAAGGAAAAAGTTTTTAAAAAATAGGAAAGGGAAAAAAGATACAAAGCAGTGGCTTCCGATAGTCTTCACAGCAGTTGTAAGTTGCAGAATGTTTTTTTTAGAGCATGGGATGGCTTCTGCTTTAAAAGAGATCCTTTCCTATCACATCTACACACAGCAGAGTCTAGGTCTACCCTGCACACCCCATTCATCTTAAGGGGACTCGCTTTTCAAAAGCATGTAGCTATTAGCAAGTGTTAAAAAAAATAGAATTCAGGAATTGCCCTCCGAAGCTGACGGGCCCCAACAATCCACTGCTTCAGGTTGCCAGATAACTTTCGGCCTGCATTTCTTTCACTATAAACAGCGAAAAAACTAGGACTTTACTGAGGGATAAAAATAGAAAGCAAAAGTGACTGAAATGTTCCCATCTCCTTTAATTGCTTCCTTATTCACTTTTGATTGTACTCTGTGGACAGTGAAAGTAAATTAAAAAAAAATCAGGTACACCTTGACTTTAACTGTTGTGTGTATAATGTGTATAGCTGATGCAAACATGCACACACACTCCAGGCCTGCTGCTTAGATCTTATTATTTCTAAAATTGAAAAGAGTTCTCATTCCTCAATATACTATATTGGTTTTTAAGTTCATGTTTAGGTCTTTACATACTGCTCTGGCTGTAAACCACATCGATTAATGCCCCATCTCTTTGTATGATCAATCGAACAAACAAGGAAGCAGACTAGAAACAACTCACACACTGGCAGTCTAGAATAGTTTTTCCCATCCTGGCACTCTCCAGATAAGATGAAACTCCTCCTCTCAGGGTTATCAGCCCGGTTGAAGCTCTAGGCCCGGCCTGATGCATCAGCAGAACACTTAAGTTGCGGGGAAGTGGGGGGGAATGGCCTGTAATCTGTAAGATAAGGTGGTCCCAATTTTCTTAGCATTAAGATGGTCTTGGTGGATTCCTCTATTGCAGGGTTTCTCAACCAGGGTTCCATAGGAAACCTAGGGGTTCCCTGGGAGATCACAATGTATTTAAAAAATTATTTCAAATTCGGGCAACTTCACATTAGAGGCGTTTCATTCTTCATTTTTAGTTTAAAAACACCATTGATGCGTATATAAAGGCCTACCCATGAAACAAATGTAACGATTTTGTAACTTCTGGCCTGTATTTGAGCCTGAATGTGCAGGGGTTCCCCGAGGCCTGAAAAATATTTCAAGGGTTCCTCCAGGGTCAAAAGGTTGAGAAAGGCTGCTCTATTGGCTTTGTCCTTTGCGTCCTATTTTGGAGGATTTTAAACCATAAAGCATCTTGTAAGGGCAGAAAGACAAGAGGGCAGAAAGACCGCATTAAATAAATGCAGACGATCAGTAAAACCTGTGCTTAGACACAGAGCTGGCAAATTATATTTGGTCCCATTGGCTTCAAAGGAGCCGAATCCCACCTGCCCCTTTGCAGATGCTGCTTCCGAACAATGAGCTGAAGCTCTAGGCCAGAGCTTTCCAAACTGTGTGTCGCGACACAAAAGTGTGTCGCCACACACAGCGTGGTGTGTTGCCACACCACCCGGAAGCGGCGGCGCGTGCACGGCGGCAGCAGCAGCGGCGCGGGATCTGTGCTTCCGCGTTTTAGCGGAGGCTGCCGCCGCCGTGCACGCACATGCCGCCGCACGCCCCCCCGCGCCGCCGCCGTGCACGCGCGTGCCACCGCACGCCCCCCGCATCGCCGCCATGCGCGCGCTGCCGCACCCCCCTGCACCGCCGCCGTGCGCGCCCACGCCGCCGCCACACTGCCGCCGCTGCTGGTGTGTCGCAAGCAGCAGCACTTTGGAAAGCCCTGCTCTAGGCCTTCAGCACAGAACCTGGGTTAGCAAAAGTTCTGTGGATTTTTGGCACCTGCCTAAATGAGAAAAGCAACACGTGGCGAGATTCGCTCCTGTGGAAAAGGTTAACCTTGGATTTCAAGCCTCAACCATTTTTTTTGTGTTAAACTTTAAAAAGACAGGTGGCAAATTAAGTGGCTATTATCAGCCTGTCCCATCAGCAGTTACCAAGCAGATGCACAAAAGTGGTTTCAGGAAAGGAGGAAAATATCAAAGCTGCCATTTTTCGAACCTCACCTCATTTTTTAAAAACTTTTTTGACAATGTAGAAAAGATTTCAGAAGGGCTTAAGGAACGTATTTAAAATCTAGGTCTCTTCAAAAGCAGACTTCTCTGGGGTCAGTAATCAGTGTCCTAAATTAAGTTCAGGAGCTTTCAGAGAAGACTTTCTAGACAAAGTTGCAGAACTTCTCTGAAGATTCTTGGGGAGGTGAAGTAATGAAACAGAAAGAACTTGGCTCCAGTTTTACTTCTGTGGGTACATTAAGTTTGTCATCCCCAACCATGGTGCCCTCTAGTGTGCTTTTGTGAGGACATGTACCATGAGTACAAGTCTAACCCTGGTGGGGTTTCTCAAATTAGAAAGTGAAAGCAAAAAAAGTCAAAACATGGATCTGAACACCAAAAGGATTGGGTGTGCTTTGAAAATGATGCCTTTTTTGGGGAGCTTCTGTGCAGGCCAGAAGATACATCTGTTTTAATGAGCTGGTTCTTTAAAGCAGCTATGTCTCCCCATTAATGCAAAAGCCCAGGAAAAGATGTAGCAGCTTTAAAGAGGTGCTGTCTCCACATTTTCACATGTTCTCCCAAATCATGCAGTCCCCAAAGCTAACATATACACCAAAAGACTAACATCTGAATGTTTTGATCTTCAATTCACTGTCACTCAACTATAGCCATTTATATGGCCTCTCACGACTCTTGTGTCCCTTGCGAGATCTGCACCTGATCTGCCAAGATGGGCCGTGTTTCCGTTTCTCCACCTCTGCAAATGCTTTGTACATGGCGTTCGTCACATGTACCACAGCCATACCGCCGCACAACGGCCCTGGAAAGATTCCCAAACTACATTGTGAGACAGAAAGTACACTGTGACATAAGCATCTGAAAGGCTTGCAGGAAATTTGTCCTGCATTCATAAAGATGGCGTCAAACCTCCTGCTTGCTGGAACATGGAAGCCATAGCATTTATCTCCCTCTAGAGCAAACAAAAAGCATTAAAAACAAAGAACAGCTTTTTCCTGAAGGCATTTCCACTCTACCTGCACGTTGGGCCTTTAAAAAAAAAAAAAGTCCACATGAAGTCTGCTCATAGACTTGTTTAAAATAAAAATATTCAGTTATGTTTATTCACATATTAAAACTGTACAAGCTAAAGAAAGGACACAAAACACTTCTCAAGACTATTTTGTACAATACACAGTATATCAATTACCAAAACTAGAACTGTTAAACAAGTTATAAGACAGATACAGCCAAGAAAGCAACTGGAGAGCTTTTCTTTTTTTAAAAAAAATGGTATTTAACAAAAATAGATGTTAACCAGCTACCAGTATTATACAATGATAAATACTTCAAAAATATATTAAGTTATATGGAGTTTCTGGATTTGACAGGAAATCCACAGAAAACCCAGCCTTCAATGGACTTCCAAATATACCAATTTTAAAAAGGTTTTTTTTTTTTAATAGTTAAACAACTTCAGTTAAGAACTGGTTCTGCAGCCTTGACTGTTTTGGTATCAACATTCTTGACATCTACTTGTAGTGTAACTTAAGAGTTATGTCATTATAACAAAAACATGTAAGCTATAATGCTCTGTGCAACATGGAACTTGCAACTTTATGTTATCGAGTGGCCTCGGTATGATTTGCATTGCACCACAAGAGGAGTAAGCTCTTCATTCTTATTAATACTGGCTCACATTTCACAAGGCAATGACCCCTCCCCGTCCTCCCTCCCCCACCATACACACGCACACAAAGAAGAAAGGCAAACACATCTTCCACTTGGTTCCATCACAAGTCCACCATGAACAAGTAGCGTAACACCCAGCACTCCCACAGTTCCCAGGACAAATGGTGACAAGGTACGGCCCTCACGCCAAGATCCAGAAGGTGCCCAGTCTCAGGATGAGCGCAAAGAGGCATTCACCGACCACTGGTAGTGCCAGAAGTGATGTGCTCAGCTAATTTTTGCCCCAACTCTAGTTAAAAATATATATTTATATATAGGCTTCTATCTTTGACCGTCGTAGAAATATAGAATGGACGTTTCGCTGGGTCATTAGCAGTTTCGGAAAGGGGCGTGCCCACCCCTCCCATCTCCCTGCAGTCTCAGTCCACTGATGTGTTCTTATCGCACCACCAAGAGAAAAGCCAATCCTGCTAGGCCAAATCCCGCTGCCGCCATGATAGCATTGCTTATGGTGCTGTTCTGGTCAGCTGCATCCGAACCGTGCTTATTGAAGAAGTGGTAGAAGCCATCCTAGAAGAGAAGAGAGAGCAAGCAACACTGAGTCAAGTTCATCTGATCCTCAACCACTGGCAGCTTCAGGACCTTCTTTGTAAGCCAGATAATTTGTGGACTCCCACAACTGGTTACCCATCAAATGTCATGGACTTCGGTGCCCAGAACTCCAAGTCACCATGACAGCTAAGGATGGTGAGAGTTGGCCCAACTGACTTGGAGCACACCAGGTTGGAAAAAGTGGGCTAGTCGTCTTATTGGTGCAAAGGAGACATTCAATGGCATTGGCGGGAAGTGACGTCACAAGATAGAGGATACAAGCCAGTCTTAAGTTAGAAGAGAAATTAAGGGGTGCCAAGTGTGTGATATTCCTCCACAAAGTGAGCTGACAAATAAACAAAGAGCTGCAGATCTGGAACCAACACTGCTGATGGTACGAGAGATGCTTCAAGCATCAGGTCTTTGCTACTTCAATACATTTCCAAATCAAGTGGAAAAGGAAGAGATCCTGAACACCCATTAGCTGAATAGGAAGAAGCATCTTTGATCTTCTTTCGGACCAAGAAAACAGGTGCAGACTTCTGCCAATAGGGACTGATGGCTGTACCATCAGCTACAGAAAAAATGAGGATTGCCCTATTGTGCTTGCAATAAGAATGGGGCTGTCCAAATGCCACTCGGGAAGCCGGTATCCCATTCGCACAAAACCAAACATCATTGTTATGTGTGTGTGTTCTTGCTCAGTTCCAAGCCCGCTTGTGCCAGAAATGAACCAGCAGCTGCGTTGCTGCCTCTTTATTCAGAATAATCAAGAATGACAAGAATATGACTCCAGATGGCCATGTTTGAACTCCTATCTGGCAGATGTCTATGCAAATTGGTCCTACCCTTAATTTCTTTCGGAACTTTGTTCTTTACCACTTTAATTTGGGCAAACACTGGGGAGACAGGAGGGTGGATGTCAGTTGACACGTTTGCCAGCAGCGGCCACTCGGATCATTAGCATTCAGGTGGGCTGCTTTCAGACACGACCAACCCTCATTCTTTTGAGCAGGGGAACCAAATGGCACGAGTCACCATTCAGAGCTACTGGGGCAAAGGTGCCTGAGCGATTCCAAAAGCAGAAAATATGCAGCACCAAAAAATAAGGTGGTCTAGAATGAAATGTATTATTTCCCTCTTCCCTTTAAAAAAAAAAAAAACTTTGCCATTACATTACTGGGTGTCACTCAGATTTCTTCTAAGATGGGGGCGTTAAAGGAAGAGCAGTTAAAACAGTAAAGAGGATTGTAACCAAGAAGGGAAATAGAGGCTCTAAAAGAAATTAAGGGAGACAGAAAGTCTATATCCATCAATTTCACTTAATGACCATCTACTTCCTCTTGCAGTGATTCAGCACCGCCAAAATGCTTGCAGTCTTTCCCAGCATTTGGGATTCAACCTCTGATCTTACAATACAGCAAGAATGTGTAGGACATCCCAGCAGGTAGAAGAGCAAGTAGACACACACAGACATGGATGTGGATGGGCATTTGGACTTCCATCTACTCCTTCCAGCCACCAACACCAAGGAGACTACTTATTCAAGGCAGCTTTCTCCAACCCAGCACTGTTCAAAGCTGCAGAGGACTACAATTCCCAGGATTCCTAGTCTCAGTCTCTATCCTTCTGGCAGGTCCTAAGATGGGGAAGGTAGATCTAAGACGAAAGTGCCCAACCCGAAGCCCAGGGATGCAAGTGGCCGCCAGAGACTCTCCCAAGGTTATCACCAAATGGTTACTTTTCATGTTCCAGGAAATGAAAAGTTACATGACTGGTAATCGTGTTCAGTAAAATGTAGTTAATCAGGGTTGATTTTTTTTAAAAAATCCATAGCCCACACTCTCTTGAGAGGATTAGAACATAAAAGGGAAAGGTCAGAAAGGATCTTCGAAATCATCTAACCCTACTTTCCATCCAGTGCAGAAATCCACTATTATGGCAACCTCAGCAGATAAGTCATCCAGCCTCTCTTCAAACCCCTCCAGAAATGGAGAGTCCACCATCTCCAAGGAAGTCTGGTTCATTCATGAACCCTTTTTCCTATTAGGACATTCTCCTATGTCCAACCAAAACTTACTTCCTTGTAATTTAAACTCCTGGTTTCCCATGTGTCTTCTGGAATGTCTGCCTCATCTTCTACATGGTAGCCCTTCCCATCCTGGGAAACAGCTCTCGTGTCTCCCTGCAATCTTTTCTTCTCCAAGCTAAACATCTCCAACACCTCCAACCATTCCTCAAAAGTTGTTTCCTTCCAAGCTCCTGATCATTGGGGTTCCTGTCCTCTCTCAACCTGGATAAAGGTGTCCACCTTGAAGTAAGGCAGGGGTGGGCAACGTCAGGCCCGCGGGGCTCCCGCCTAAGGCCCGCGGGGCTCTCGCCCGCAAACCCCGCCCCTTCCACGCGATTGGCTCCTGCCCGCAAACCCTGCCCCCCAGTGCTTGCAATTGGCTCCTGCCCGCAAACTCCTGCCCCCGGAAATCCCAGAAGCCCCGCCCACCCACCCCCCTGGTCTCCAGTTATAAATATCCAAATGGCCCTTGGCAGAAAAAAGGTTCCCCACCTGATGTAAGGGATAAAACTGGAGACCCACAATCTGCCAGAGAAGCCAGTATCACAAATTGTCATTTCTCCCCCTACCCCCCAAAAAAAGTTTTCTCTTTTTTGGAATGAAGACATCAGTCTTCTACAATAGGATCCCAATTATCAGTTCCTGGGAAAAGCAGCCACAAGTGTGGCCGGCAGAATTCAAATACACTGGAGAAGTCAAGTCTCTGGAAATTATTATTGATTTCTTTGCAGTAAAGCCCATAACTGCACCACATACCCATCACATGCAAAAGTCACACAAGGCAAATGTTTCTGCCTTGAAAAATGTTGGGCTTCCAGACATCTGTAGCCAGACATGTGATTCACACTCAGCTCACACATGTTCCTATCCCCAAATGTAGGTGGGGAAAAAACATCTTGCCAGCAGACTTTAGAAAAATCTTATTGCCAGCAAACTTATTGCCAGCTTCAAAGATGATCCCTGTGCCTACCTGGGAAACAGCATCTTATTTCACCTTTCATGGGTTAGAAAATGCACTTTTGTCCAATTTAAACCTTTGATGCAGCCCGCGGGCACCAGTCAAATGCAGAACATGATCGCAAAGAACCGGGGCTGGGGGAGAAAGTGGAGAGGACGGCCCACAAGCGAAGAGGCGGCTTTGAATAGACTTACTTTCTCTCCCCTGGCCTGTTTGAAAACCGAGAACTGAATGAAGGTTTCTATGTATTCTTTACCCGTAGTACTGTGAGAAATAGTTGCTTTGAAGTTGATTATTCACATTCCTGGCCAAGGTTTACACCCGCGCCCACTCAACAATAGCTAAGGTTGGATTTTGCAGAGCAGCAAGAAATCCTACACTGGGGAGTGGGGGCGAGAGAACAAGCTCCTAATATACACAGAGGGAAGTTTCTATAACCTTCAGCTGGGCCAGATGCAAAAAAAGAAAAGAAAAAAGAAAAAAGCGAGCTATCCCTTTGTTGTTGCTGACCTAAAAGATTAGCCAAGGACATTTCTTCTGCTATTAGCAATAACTTTCTCATTTTAGTGACCTCCAGGTGTGTTAGACTACAACTCCCAACTTCCCCAGCCAGCAGAGCCAACAGGTTGGGATAGGCTGATCCTCACATTCAGAAAAAGGATGTTTTGCTGGCAGCTACCCAGTAACAGAGTTACTGTGTCTCATGGGGTTCCTAGTTACATTGCAACAACCTTATCAAGAAAGGATAAAAAATGGGCTAGACTTCCTGAGCTATCAGCAAGGGCTGGAAAGATGCCAAGCACTTAAGAATGCAAAAAATTCTCTCTAGTTCTGATTATATCCAAGACAAAACAAAGGCTTTTGTTGGCGGTAGTCTAATTCGAGTAGGTGGATGGGAAAGTCCAATAAAAGCTCTTGCAAGAACAAACCACATTACTGGAGTTGCATTTGATTTCCCACGGGGCTTTGTAGTCTCAGGGCCTGGGTTCCATCTCTGCATTAAGCCACAATTACCTTGGGTTGGGTTGGTCTGGGTTTTGTGGACTGAGCCTCTCCACTTGCTAGCCATTTTGCGGCTTTGCTCAGGATGAGTTGTGGCTTAGTCAATAAACCATGGCTTGGCCTGTGAAGCCAGCCCATGGAAATACATTATTAGGCTGGACAAACTCAAGAGTTTCCACACTGCAGGTCTTGGCCCAGTTTTGATTAGAGATGCGGCACCACAACTACCCAATCGTCACCACCCATAAGGAAAAAAGCAAAGATTTTCCCGGGAAAGCCATGAAAACCTAACAGAACGGCCTGCTATTCCTGTTTGCCTGAGTTTACTTTGAATAATGGATTCTAAACCTTACAGAAGATGACATGAAAGACACTTCCCTGGTTGAACAAGCTCTGCAGGGTTCATGAGAACGTTTCTGGCCAGCAGGGCAAACAGGATGGAATGTAAGAACTCAACTCAAACGCTACTAAAGGTCCAGGAACCAGTCTCCCATGGTAGCCAACCCCAACCCTCAGAGAGCTCAGAAGCACAACTGGTATTAGACTGCAGCCGCCTCTTCCTCATTAGCTGGTACTCACATATTTGCTCCTCTGAGCCTGGAGCAAATGTATAGTTGCAACTAGGAGCCACAGACAGCCTTCTACATGCACTTGCCCAAGCGATCTAAATTGATGGCCATTACACCAGAGACCTATACCTGAAATGGAAAGCCCACGGCTCTCCGGAGGTTAATGGACCGATGCCCACTACCTGAAAGCAGCAACCAAGCAGACATTAGCTCATGGGAGGCGGAGCTCAGTGACTCTGGATGTTGACTTGGAAGTTCCCCACTTCTCCTTTCATCTCCAAGGCATGCTCCATCATGTGGTTAACTTGGTTACTTTGGGTCAGTTTCTATCAGCCTAACCTATTTCACAGCATTGTTCCATGATAAAACAGAAGCTGGGGGCACTTCTATATATACCTCTCGGAGGAAAAGTAGACTCTATTGGAAACACAACTGCAAGCTTAAGACTTTGGAGATAACCCCTTCTTTACTCAAGATAAAGGAGATACATCCTTTTGACTCAGCCACATTTTTCCAAAGCAGCAGACAGGAGCCTCATTTCTGCTACTCCCCTCTTGTCCTCCATCTTTACTGCATTGTGGTAAGGATCTGCCCTTGGCAGAATCTCTGCCGCTTGAGCTGGTCCAGAATGTGGCCTGTAATGGTGGGCTGAAAGCAAGACTTGTAACAAATATTGCAGGTCCTCCTTAATGTTTCCCTGCTCCAAACATTTTGGCTGAGAAATCTGTACAAGGGAACACTTTCTTCTACATCAACAGAAAGTACAGCTGGGCTTTGCTTTGTTTCATTCATCAAGGTTTGGGGCAAAAAGCTATATTCCTATCCGCACCGCCAGAGGAAGAATCCATTTGCTAGAACTCAAAGAGTCCCAGATGCCATCCAGTTTTATAAAAAAGCAAATCGAATGGAGACCTACGCATTCTACATAACGTATCAGCTGCATTTTCCGTCTCCAGTTTCAAGGGGCAGACTTCTTTCCAACCATGTCGATTCAATACGAGCACATCCTGAGCAGAGCAAAGCACTCTCTGGTTCAGTGGTCAGGTCTAGGACACCACAGCTACGATCATCTGATGCAGAAACGCATGCACACCCACAGTTGCCATGGTGCATGCTTCCAAACTCCTGGGATTATACCCACCCTCCTCCTGTTTAACTATATACCAGCTTGATTCACACATCGTGCTAAGCCATACACGGACTTGTCCAGTTTTGCCTTAGGATATGTGCAAATCCAGCCAGTGGCTTGTAAACCATTGTTTCAGAGTTTAACACATGACACAAGCCCAATGAGTTGTGGTTTATTTTTTGCAAGCCATGGTTAACCACACCATGGTTTCATGAGATGCACGAGTCTACTCTCAAGGTCCTTGGTCGGAAGAGTACCATCTGTACAAGACAGCTGCCTTATTACCTGCCTGTAAACTAAAATTCACAGGAAACCTACCTATAGGTAGGTAAAGTAAATATTTTGAAATACTGGACAATGTATGGGTCTGTTGGCAAGCAATCCACACTTGGAAGAAGATATCCATCCAGGTGCGGCCCTTTGCCTGGTCAGCCCTGAAGACCAGAACTGTCCTGCTTCACGCTAGTCCCGATTCCAGAGAAAGCAGATCGGAAGAGAAGACCCTGTCAATCCAGAAGAACCAGGGCCCAACCGAGGCGAGGTTCACTCATTGCGTTAAGCCAGGGTTTGCTTAACTATGATCTGAACAGATCTTAGCAGGCTGGTTTCAAACAGCACGTTGAACCATAAGGTACATTTAGACCACAACGGCTGGAATGCGCTAAAGCCATACGCAAACGAATCACATGACTTTGTGCAATATGGGAGCGCCACAGCAGAGTAGCATGGAACTATGCAGAAAAGGTTCTCAGGAGGTGTGGGGGGGGGGGCTGCCTTAAGCTGCAGGACCCGCAAGAGTAAAGACAAAGAAATCTTGCCCCAATTCCACCCATCTAGGCAGATTCCGGGGGCCTTTGGAAGAATCACTTTGAGGAGGAATAGTTGGTTCGCTGGGCAAGGGGTGGCAACTCCGCGGGCCAAGCAACCAAGTTGCTGTTGTTCCTCCAGGGCACCTTCGTTTGAAGCCCTTCACCCTTTGCAGGGTTTGTTTGCACACCTTGCTTCAAGGGCAGGTGCCGGGCCTTTAAGCTCCGTCGGCTGCCAGCCAGCCCGCTGGGCACAGCTTTTCCCCAAGCCGCGCCGCCCAGCCCAGGCAGGCTCCAACCGTAGGCAGCCCGCTTTTGCAGTATGTGCAATGCATAAATAATGCGGCTCCTCTGCGCTCAAGCTGCCTGCGCCTGTAGCAAAATTTAAAAAGCAACAAGCCCCTTAATAGGGAGAAAGGGAGATGGGGCGGGGGAGAGAAAAGGGGAAGCAGATTCCAAGAAAAGCGCTTTCCAAGGCAACTTCTCACGGTTTGTCCGCGTTTGCTTCCCTTATATGGGAAAAAATTATCCGGGCCTCCCTGCCTCAGTCATCCCTCCCCTTCCTCGCCCTCCTTCCTCCGTAATTCTGCTCCCCTCGTGGTTTGCATCGGGGCTACGGCGCGGGGGGGCAAGGAGGGGGCTCGCCAGCTCAGCACAGCGCCGCGGTGGGAGCCTTCGCGGCCGGCGACCGAGGGCGCATCCTAAGCAGCCGGCGAAGCGTTTGCGCCAAGGTCACGCACACCGCCGCGGCGCTGCAGCCCAGACTTGGGGGGGGGGGGGGCGAGGGAGGAGGGTCGGCAGCTGCCTGATCTGCATCTTCGGCGGCTCCTACTTCGGGGGAAAAGGCATCCGGCGCCGGGCAGGGGCCCCCCAGCCCGGCGCGCGCAAAGGCCGGCGAGCAGGAGAGCCCGGCCGCCTGGCAACGGCCGGCCGGGCGCTCCTCGGCGAGGCGTCTCCGCCGGATTGGAGGGGGGAGCGCGGGAGCAGCAGCCCCGGAATGCGCCCCAGGCCCGAGCCGGGGGGGGCGCAGACAGGGCTCGGTGAGTGCTGCAGCAGCCCAGGGCGCGCCGAGAAAGGCCAGGGGGGCCGGGGTCCGCCGCCAGCCCGCCCGGCCCGCTTACCCAGCCGCCATGCGCCTCCAGCCAGTCCCGCTGCTCCTCGGCCAGGTAGGCGGCCAGCGCCTCGACCAGAGCGCCGGTCTCGTCGCGAGCCCCCCGCTCGGCCAGCGCCGCCGCCAGGTTGCCGGCGAACACGACCAGCGCCACCACCCGGCCCCAGTTGAGGCCGCCTTCGGCTTCCATCTGCGTCGCCACCCGGCCCAGCAAGGCGGCCGCCTCGCCCGGCTCCGGTAAGGCCGCCGCGCTGCAGGCGTTGCGGAAGAAGAGGCGCTCGCGGCTCTCCAGCTCGTCGGCCACCCGCCGCAGCGTCTCGGCCGTGCGGCTGGGGGGCAGCGCCGCGCCCCCCAGCCGGTGCTGCAGGTAGTCGCCCAGCAGCTGCGCCGTCTCCTCTCGCAGCGCGCCCGGCATGGCGACGCTCTCCTGCCTGGCTGGCGAGCGCTTCGGGGGGGCGGCGGCGGCGGCCGTTGCAACGCGGGCGGAGGAAGAGGCGGCGGCGGCGGCGACCAACAAGGCCCAGTACCGGCTCCTGCCGCTGCCTAAGAAGCCGCCTCCGCCCCCCGTTTGCCCACGTGTCGGCCGGCTTCAGGGCTCCGCCTCCCCGTCCCTTCCGCGGCGCGGCGCCGCCGCCTCTCTCAGGAGGAGGGGGGAACTGCAGCGATGGGGGGACGGGGCTGTTGGAAGGGCCGCCCCGGGAAAGGGGGAGCCGGGGGGGGGTGGAACCAACCCACGCGTTGCGCGCGCTCCGGATCGATCGATCGCGCCGGTTGGGCTGGGCGGAGGGAGCGATTGCGGCGCGCGAGGTGAGCCCTCGATCGGGGGTAATGAGGCGCGGGCTGGGGTCCCCCTCTGGGCCCGTCGTGCGGTGAGAACTCGGCCAGCCGGTTAATCAGCAAACCCTGCGGCAGTTAACCTGGGTCCCTGAGCCATCTGGGCACAGCCCGTGCTAAATTAGGGTGCGGTAGCCGGGATTTGCGGAACGGACTGTGACGCAGAAAAAGGATCTGTAAGGGGCGAGTTTATCACAAAATCCGTTGAGCGGCCTCACCGCTTCATGTGACCGGCTGTTCCGCTGGCTGATAGCTGGGATAATCAAGAATCTCCTGCTGATGCCATCCTGAGCCTCTCTCTTTGTTCTTACCCGTTGGTTCTGGCCATCCCTCTGGGCCAATTGAGAATGTCCACTCCTATGGGGCAACCCTGCGAAGGCTGCCATAATCTCTCTCCTCACTCTTCTCATTTGCCGAGTAAACACGCCGAGTAATTCTTTTATCCATTCCTCTTAAGCAGCCTTTCTCCACCTTGGCAACTTTTAAGCTGTGTGGACTTCAACTCCCAGAATTCCCCAGCCAGCATTTTCTTGAGAAACACTGCTCTTAAGAGCTTGGTTTCTAGATCCTTCAGCCACCTTGATCTTCTGAACTTGCTGGAATACCTTTTTGAACCCATTCACAGAGCAGAGCAGTTCGTAAGTTGCTTAAGCATGATTTTTAGATAAGCCACAGTTGATAGCATTCACACAACACATTAAACCACAATGATTGAGTTCACACAACACAATTGGCTAAAACTGAACAAGCTGTATGTCTGCAGGAGTTCAGGCTGGAGTTTTTCTGTTCTTCTTGGAAATGCTGGGATGGAATAAGTCTTGTGCATGCGAAGCTCCACACTTGTCTTCCTTATTCAATTTGGGTTTTTTTTTGGGGGGGGGGGTGTTACGTTTTTATTTTGCTTTCTCCTTTATTTGTACCCATGGGGAGGGGTCCTAAATAAATAGAAAAATTCTCTCTGCTAATAGAGGGCTATGAAAAGCTAACAATATTTTTACTTCCAGGGAAATACCGGCTATCAATATTTTTACTTCCAGGGAAATACCGGCTATCAATATTTTTACTTCCAGGGAAATACCAGCAGAGGATGGGGAAGCTCGGTCGCTTCATTGGCTGTGCTAAAGCACACTGCTGTCAGTTCAATTGCCCCCTCAGCTACAACGGATCACGAAAAGACAGGAAAAAAATTACATAGCAGCTTAGATATCCCATGACTATAAACCTATCTGGAAAAACCCTGAAACTTTTTTACCTTTATAATTTTTGTACCACAGCCTGTTACCGCAAAATGTTCTGCTTTCCTGAAGACAGCTGGGTTCTGGCCTACGACTGCAATGAAATAAACTAAACCAAAGATAGCTGGTTTGTTCTGCACACCAAACCAAAAACCTCAAGCGGTCATCCACAGCTTGCATTTCAGCGCTAAGTGAACCAGGTTAGTTCAGAACCTAGTGGCTGTAGCCATGTACCATGCTATACTAGGTTAGTTACACTGGGTTAGTCTGTAGCAAGCCACAATGTGGAGTCCTTGGTGCTCTCTGAGCCTTGTTGTTTTCTTGCAGACGTTTCATTGCCAGGCTAGGCAACATCTTCAGTGCGAAAAGGGAGTGGGACTTGCTCTCTGTTTATATACCCTGGCTTGTCCTGCCTGTGTTGGTGGGGGTGTTATACTCTCCTATATACACAGGCAGGAGAAGCCATGGTATATAAACAGGGGAAGTCCCTTTTCGCACTGAAGATGTTGCCTAGCCTGGCAATGAAACGTCTGCAAGAAAACAACAAGGCTCAGAGAGCACCAAGGACTCCACAGTTCAACCCTGAGCTACAAATATTCTCTTCGATTGGTACCACATATGGGCGTCAATCGCTCCAGATAGCACGCAAGCCACAATGTCAGAATGGCATGTGCATCCTGACATGGTGTCATGACACGTGGCACAAACTTTGTTTGCGTGCTGACACCGTGACGCACATTGTCACTTGCTCCCTTCCCTTGCAGATCTGTGTGCTTAGCGTGTGTGCACGTGTGCATTTAGCGGCTTAGCATGTTGACAAGCCCTGCTGCTCTGGGTAACGTGGGCATTCATTCTGCAAACCAGAACGTGGGTTAATTCGGGAGCCAAATGAAATGGGTTGTGCAAACATGACCATCACGCGGTCGACTCTTGTGAAAATTCTGCCATTATTTCAAGCCATAACAGGACGGTTTTGGCATAACCTTTTAGGTGCGCACTGACCATGGTGGACCCAGCATGTTGTACAAACAGTGATTATATTCATTTCCGATCCAGTTGTTTTATTGAAGCCCTATTTAGCTACACAGACATAAATCCAGCTGAGTCCTTGGTGCTCTCTAAGCCTTGTTGTTTTCTTGCAGACGTTTCATTGCCAGGCTAGTGAGTAAACCCAGTGAGCTGAATTGATTTAATATATGGCTAAGGAACTACGGGATTAATCAGAAGTGCCCCCATAATCAAGATAGTGGCCACAACCATGCAGCCAATTGTTTTACACACGTTTTGGGCATCCCTGGACTATTCAGTTTTCTTCCATCTTTCCCACCATGGGGTTTTGGGATTACAGCTCCCCACATTCTCAGTCTATATGGCATTGAGAAGGCTGGCTCACCTGATGACATATCAGAAATATTAAGCTGCTGTTCAGTTCATAATAAATCCAGGACATTGATAAATGGGGATGTAAAACACCAAAAGGTCGCTTGCAAACATGATAATACGTCTCAATTATTGATGGTTTTAATGTGCTTGTCATTTTGTTATTCAAAAATTGAAATGACTGTGAAACTATGTGCATAATATTTCCAATTTTTTTTTTTAGAAATCCTAATTTCATTGTATATCATGCCACCTATTTGGAAAGAAAACGAGGACTAGCAGTTCGATACATTTTGACCATCTTGTGGTTTACAATTTCGTTCTCTGCTTTACAGAAAAATATGACCATATTTGTACCATGTTTTGGAAGGTTTTAGATTTCAAGGGACGGCCTGGAAGCTTTTGAAAGAAATGAAAAGATTTGGAAAGCTCACTGATTTTTTTAAAAAATTTTTTTGCCCTTCTGGCATCTTTCTCCAAAGTCAGCGTTTTCAGAATGGCTACTGCTTCTTTCGATTGTAGCTTGGTAGATGGATTCTTCCACCCACCCACCCAAGCTTTCATCAGCAATGTCAACATGTTTAATGAAAGCTGAAGCTGTTCCCTACACTTCAGTATTGAAATGAATTGCTAGGTTTGAGGGAAGGGAAGGGGGAGGGGGGAGAGAATTGGGAAAGATGGTTTTGAACACCTCTTTATAATTTATAATAAACAATGTTTTATAATAAAATTGCTTAACTTTCATCTCTGTCGAAGGTCGACAGATGCTGGGATGCAAAGATGTGAGAAATCACTGTTTTCCCCTTTGTTTTTCGGTTATTCACACTCTTGTTCTTTTTGCATCCCATCTTCTGTCCTGTGATTTGGGGCTTGAGCGACAAAATCAGGGCTAGACAGCCCGTGTCCTGCCCCCCCTCCCCTAAACTCACACTTCAGCTGCACAAGGGGGAGGGCTGTAGTAAAAGGTGCAAAATAGATCCCTTAAGCTTCCACAACCTTGAAGAGGTCTCTTTTGCACCTAAGCACCCCCAGACTTCCAAACCAAGTAAAAAAAAGGCACCCTGACATTTTCTACCGTCACCGTCTAGTGTTTATTCCAAATAGCCTTTGTAAAGCTGCTCTGCCCTATGAAGATGCCCCACTGGGAAGAGTGTATTTCCTCCTCAGCCTAGAGAAAATTCTCTGCTGAGAGACCATCTGCTCCTATATTGATTCTTCAGTATTTCTTGGTCTGAAGAAGGCCAGTTCCCTACTGGTGATTTATGGCATCTTCCTAGCATCACCCAGCCATCGCTGAAGTCATAAAACCTCTCCTTGTTACAGTTATGCTGGCGTAGGGATGGTTGGGTGAATCTAAAAAGACGTCGTAAGTCACCTACAGGGGAACGACCTACGAATACTCTTTCTTTAAAAAAAAAATCATCCATCTCCTTGGCATCTCGCTTTCCTTCAAAGCGATCTCAACATGGAGATTTCAGAGTCGCCAAATGGTGGGGCAGAGAAAGCCGAGATCCACCATGCGACGGCAAACTTCTCCACGCCACCGAACAGGTCCTTGGCTCCTCCTACGTAGTATTTCAAATCTATCCATCAAATCAATCAAAGGACGAAACACTGCATGGTATTTTGGCAAAAGAGTCAGGTTCCAACTCGCTGGAGACAGCAATTCCAAGCGTATCTAGCCAACCTGTCCTTATTCCCAAACAGACGTGCACCATAGTGTTCTGCAGGAGATCCAAAGCAGTCTTTAGGCTAATATGGGACATACTGAACTGAGCATGGTCTTGTTCGAAATCCAGAGTGACAACCCAGAGACAACAATCCTCTGTATGTAAAATACAATTTATTATAGTGAAGCCATTCATAAGTTAATCAACACCACATATTCCATTCAAAACTCAAAATATCTCACCAATAAATACTGCATCAAAGTGTGTGTCAGTTCGTCATTGCATCACAAGCTAACTGGCAATTTCTACAGGGCACCCCATTGTTCAAGGGGCAAAACTGGCCGCCCACATCATAAAAGGACATCGATCCGTTTTCCAAGCTGAAAGTGCAGGGAAGTGATTTGTCAAGCTGTTTCCAGGAATGGCGGAACGTCAATACCTAGAAACATCTTATGGAGTCACCTAGAAATATTTACATCTCTTCCTTTAAAATCTAGGTCTGTGCATATGGATTCAAAGAAGTCCCATGAAGCCACTTTAATTAATCCTTCTTTCTAAAAAAATAAAACAAATTCTATATGTTGCCTTTGAAAACTTTCCAATTTAAATTCACCAGCTGAAGGGCAGTTAACTCTACTTGAAAAAGGGCCCATTGCACTCAATACAAATTTTCTTTTCTTGGGGAAGGAGTATCTTTGGAAGAAGCCCAGGAGCAAAAAAGAGAATCTTGCCTCTTGGCTGTATGGTTAAAGAATTATGTAAAAGATGCTAATGGATTGGTCACCTATGTTGGGTTGCTTTCAGTAAAAAAATCAGGAGGTTGCCTTGTTTCCATATTTCAGTGGTGTGATTTCAGAAGGTCTATCTAAGGGGAAAACGGAATTCAGGGCACCCTGGCTTGCAGACTGCCCATCCTACTACTATTAGGAGCTCTATTCTCCTGGAGAACATTCCTCAAAGCACAAGCTGTTAATGGGAAGGATTGCAGTTCATGTGAACGGAGCAGATGACCTCTTTTTCTTTCTTTCTTTTTTTGCCACATGCGCATCATCCTCTCCATCCAACAAAGGAAAAAATCAGTTTTGTTGACCAAACACACCACTTTCAGGTGGTCTTTGAAATTCGGCCAACTGTCAATCCCTGACAGAAATCCCGTCTTCCCAGACTCCAGCATAGTTCTACACCCATTGCTAAGAGAATGGAAGGGACTTTTTCCACAAGGGGAAATATAGAAATCTAAGCAATAGAAGTTGCTTCCAACAGGAGAAGAAGGTATCTCTCTTGAAAGAAGAGCTTCAAACACAGTTGGGGAACTCTTGGGCCTATTGTGTACCACTCAAGCTCCACATCCTCCTAATCAAGGCTTAAAGCACCTCCAAATATTTTTTCCGGACTGTTATTTTCCAGACATCTGCATCCTGCTCCCCATCCAAAGCACTTTTATCCCAGGACTGGCTTTACTGTTGGGCAGAGTGGGAAGCAACTGCTAGATTGGAAGAGGTCTACAAGGGAGAAAGCAGACCCCTGGATCTTCTGTTAAACTCTGTGGAAACTGTGCAACTGCCCTGCTTCATTCATGTTTTTTCACAGGGGGGAAAAAAACATTAAGGACAGAAGAAAGATGGAACAGAAGTAGAGCAGAAGGATCCTGGGGCTGGAAGTATGCCAAAGTTAAGCTACAGCCAATAGTATTCAGCACCACCAGCTCACAGAAATGGCAAATAAAACCCACTGATTTTAATCTGAATTACTTTTTTTTTTTTTTTAGGTTAAGATTCAGTTAGGGTTGGAGCAAAGAGGGTTCCATGTCAGGGTCGATGCATGCATTCCATAAAAGCTAAAAGCAGGAAGCAAAGAGGGTAAATACGGCAGGTTGTCCATCCCCCCAATCTTTCGGGATGGGGTCTCAAGCAATCAGGAGATGTCCGGTCACCAAATCAGATCCCACCCCAAGGGGTTTGCACTCACTCCTATTACGACACTTTCATTTGACAGTCTATACTTCTACCGCGTATTTACCCCAAGATAATCAAGGCAGTGTAACTCGTCCTCTGCATCACTTCAGTTTTTTCCCCCACACAACAACCTTATGAGGTAGGCTAGGCTGAGAGATAGTGACTGAGGCCACGGGCACCCAGTGTGCTTCACGGCTGAGCGGGGGGTTTGAACCCAACCCAAGGGGCCTCTTACCCACTGCCCAGCACTGTCTCTCTCTGTCACCTGAGACCTAGAAGAGCAGGGAGAAGAAGTAGGGCCACTTCCCCTCTTCCTGCTTCTATTATGGAATGTGCAAACAAACCCTCAGGTACCCTGATTTAAGAAAAGAAAAAGAAAAAACCAACCACCTACACTGGTGTCTATTTTAATTCCAAGTCGACTTTAGGAAGGAACGAAATTTCATGCAAACACGACACGTACGGCGTGATTTAAAAGGCTAAAGTCCCCTTAACCGGTTATTAGTTTCCCCAAAGTCTGGCTTTAGAATGATTCATCTCTATTTAAGGAAAAAAGGTAGTTTCGGAAACAGAATTAAAAACATCTTCTTACTAGAGCACACAGAAACTCCCCCCCTCCCTGTTCCACCCCCGTATGATAAAAGTATATTTTTCTATCTAGGAGCAGCTTTTATTTGGGCAGCTATGTGATAAATACTAACAAGGCGGCTTGTTCAATCCCTTTAAGGTCTTTAGAGTCTTTGCAGTGGATTTCCCCCCCCCCATAAACTGGTGTTCCGTGGGGGGGGGGTGTTCCTATGATGCCTATGTGAATACGTGTTTGGAAACAGCCCTGCCGTTTAAGCCCAAACCTGTGGAGAAAAACATCAGACGATGATTAGCTTCTTTAAAGAGACTTCCCTCTTGTACTATTAACTTGGTTATATGACAACAGGAAATTCACATTCATCTGCTTGGCTTATCCTATATCCACTCAGAGATGGCTTTATCTGATTGATTTCACCGCCCATACCCCTTGGTTAGAGATGTTGTACTACAAAATGGCAGTGAGGTATCCACGGGATCTGATGACTTTCTTCAAAATGATGCACAAGCATCACGACACAAGCTCTGTCCTCTTACGTCAGAGCTTTCCAAACTTTTCATGTTGGTGACACACTTTTTAGACATGCATCATTTCGTGACACACTCTTACAGCAGGGCACAAGGCAGGCACTAGGACCTGCGCGGAATCCTGGCAGGGCTCGGAGGCAGCAGCAGCCGCAACACACCCGGACACTGCAGCCGACACACTAACGTGTCACGACAAACAGTTTGGAAAGCTCTGCCTTATGTGCATGCATCATGGAATGGCATGACACTCGTGTTATCACATTCACTCTTGCAGAGGCTTCTGCTGGGCAAAACCTCACGTACTGAGGTCCCCTACACAGGCATTGCTTGTGAATTGGTGCTTCTGGCCTGCCTCTTTCCCCGTCTGCGGCACAGAACGAGACTGGAAATGATGCCCTGCTGGGGGATTGTGGGAAAATTAAAATGGGGAGCCAGCCATAGCCTCCCACGTCTGACCTTTAGCCTTCAGTATTGAAACTTCCAACAGAAAGGAGCTGGGAAATGTAGTTCGGCAAGATATGAAGGTTTCCAACTCCTAAACTAAAGCATGATTTAAGCCAGTCTTTCTAGCCTGGAGCACTTTTAACAGGGTGGCTCTAGAGTTTCCATCCTCCAACAGCTGGAGATGATGGGAGCTAGGATTTCACACAACCAGTGGGAAAGCTGACCCAGATCTGCACAATTATTTGATTGAAATCAGGGCAGCGTATCTGGGGCTCAAGTGATTAATCTAAACCCCTTTATGCAGGAAGATGCAACCTTTGTCAGCCTACATGTGTCCTTTGAGTGGTGCGCCGGGGACCACAGTCTAAAAACTGGAACGGGCAGGGTATAACTAAGTAGCGAATGGTGTCAGAACAAACACAAACAATGATTCTGAGTTTAACGCAAAATGATGATTTGCTGCTCTGGATCTTTCAGGGCAGGCTGAAATTAAACAGATATCCTAGGTCACTAATTGCTCAAAGCCACAGATGGAAACATACTGATTTCTCTACAAATCATCTCAAATGCACACCAAGAAGGGAGGGGAAGATTTAAAAAAAAACAACAGAAGAGGATCAAGGCCTTACCCTTAGAGTGTGATCCCATGATCCAGAACAAAATGCAGTCCCGTCGGGCGAAACCCTTAAAGTGCTAACGCGGTTCTCGTGACCAAACAAAATAGAGACCCGAGACCCTTTCAGAACATCCCAAACGTTTATGGTGTAGTCGTTGTAGCCCGCAAATAATAAACGCCCTGTGGAGAAAATTACGCTGGTCAGGAATCACAGCATCACACTGACGACACAATCTAGCAATCATAGAATAGAATAGAATAGAATAGAATAGAATAGAATAGAATAGAATAGAATAGAATAGAATAGAATAGAATAGAATAGAATAACTTTATTGTCATCCCACTATACACTATACAAGTGCACAATAGAATGAAATTTCGTTGCAGTTGGCTCACAATTTCACTCAAGCAATAAAATACTAATGATAATAATAAAAAAACCATAATTACTATAAAATACCCATTCCAATCAAAGCTCCCAAACGGATTCAGGGGTAGAAGAAAACCACTGAAAATCTTCAGCCAGCCACCATAATGCCGAACAAGACGTAATTCTCATGTAAGGTAGGCCTTAAGAGCAAGGGTTGCATTTAGCTTGTAAGCCAAGATTTCAAAGTGGATGAACTACGGATGGACCACTTTAGTGGTGGCAGCTGGATTTAGGGATATCCGACTTCCTTTTGAGAGGAAATATCAAAGGAGCTTCAGGAAAGGGTGGGAACCCATCTACAGTCTTGAGTGCTGATGAGAAGGTAGGAGATCAGTTTTAGTCAACCTACACAGGCATTGCTTGTGAATTGGTGCTTCCGGCCTGCCTCTTTCCCCCAGGTCTGTGGCGCAGAACAAGACTGGAAATGATGCTCTGCTGGAGGATTGTGGGGAAATTAAAATGGAGAGCCATCCTTTCTAGTGGTGTTTTAAAATGTTCTTCATCCACGGTACATCTCAGAAGCCTCCAAAACCTACCATGTTATTTATTTTCATTTTTAATGGGACCAAACGGGAATATATCAGGACTAGTCACATCTGGGATAATCAGATAATAGGACACTCATGTAAATGAACTGTCATGGAGAAGATGGGGCAGAATTGTTCAGGGCTGCAGAAGACAGGACCAGAAACAAGAGATTTAAATTAAAAGGAAGGTGATTTTGGTTGGACATCAGGAAGAACTTCCCAATGGGAAGAGTTGTTCAGCAATGGAACCATTGTCTTGCGGGACATGGTAGAGTCTCTTCACAGGAGGTGTTTAATAAGAGGCTGAATTACCTCTGTAGAGGATGCTGTAGTAGTGGATTCTTGCACTGGCCAGGGGTTGGACTCAATGACCTCCAAGTTCCCTCCCAACTTTTCCAACTTATGACTCCACAGAGTCATATTATTTTACTTCAGCGAAATAAACCTCTCCCCACTCACCTATCTGAGTGAGTTCACTGGATTAAAGGAAAAGTTGTGCCCCCCTCATTAAGCAGTTAAATTCAAATCAAGTAAATGCTGCACCTCTGGTGAGTCAACTTCATACATATTTTGCTCAATGAGAGCACTGAAGCAAACCTGGATTTGGAGGACCAACTCGGGAGCAACTGTTTTAAGTCTCGATGTCTGGAAGGGCTTACCTCCCTGGTGGAATCAGTTTGCTGCCACAGCCAGCCAAGCTAAGCTGGAACGAGACCACGCTTGCGCTTCTCGTTAGTTCCCACGAGAAAAGAAAATACATCAGGAGTCGTATCTCACCGCTAAGAGAAAAATCCACGCTGGACGCCCCAAAGATGATGCTTTCTTTGGAATAGATGGCCACCTCTCTGTCTGCTCGGAGGTCATATAAACGGCACTCAAAAGGAAGGGAAGAAAAAAAGCAAATTCATATCTAGAGTATTTTTTAAATAATATGATCAGGCACAGGATTTCAGCTATGCTAGTATATCCACGTAAACCCGAACACTGTATCTTACACACCAATAAGCCCCTTTGATGTTCCCCAGATGGGTTGGACTTCAGCTCCTGTGAATGGCATGACCTTCTTTGATCATTCTAGAGCCACCTTCCCCAGCCTGTCTCTCTTTAAGCTGTTTGGATATCAACCTCCAGAATTCTCGTGTGTGGCCGTGCTGCCCAAGGAATTCTGGGAACTGAAGGCCACACATCTGGAAGTGGCTCAAGCTGAAGGAAGCTGCCCTAGGAAACCGATGTCTTGTCTTGGCTGGTGAAAATCTCTGATCTGGTACCTCAACTAACTGGTTGCCTTGTCAAAGAAGCCCACCTTGCCCTTTTTGGTGGATCAGCTAAATTATGAAGCAGCTTCCCAAGAGAACGCACCATTTAAGGAAGCACAAGGATGCATTTATTTCAACACCACTTTTTCCCTC
Organism: Charina bottae; assembly: GCA_023362775.1. NCBI lineage: Eukaryota > Metazoa > Chordata > Lepidosauria > Squamata > Charinaidae > Charina > Charina bottae. The sequence continues at coordinate 16,709,838 of JALMGJ010000010.1, forward strand.
TTGAAATCCCTCAGTCACATGTGCTGTAGATTTCTTTGCTGCCTTTGGAGATTATTATTTTAGCTTATTTTTGTTGTGATAGCATTTTTACACCACCTTGGAATAATCTTTTGGCATGGAAAGATGGGGTGGGATGTCCAAAATAAACAAATAAACCAATAAATAACATCTAAAATTCGCTTCCAATAACATTCCATCCTTCTTCTACCTCATTTGCCGTTCTAAACTTTTCCTCCCACACACATTCCGAAGCTGTGGTTTGGCTCCTACAGATTATACTCAACCCATTTGTTTAGGATACTTCTTTAGCATATTGATTTGTCGCCCTTCCTCCAGGAGCCTAGGGCAAAATATGTGTGGATTATTCCATTTTAACCCTGCTAGGGCAGTTAGGCTGAAAAGATCTGAGCCAAAATCTCTGGAGAAATTTCAGTGCTAAGCAGGAATCTTAACCTGAGGTCTTCCTGGTTCAGATTCAACAAAGACACAGAGTTAGAGGAATTCAATGTCCCTCTAAGTAAGCTGGCCAAGAAAATAACCACATGCTTTGTATCGTGAACTACACTCCCAGAAGATTTAGCCAATGTAAGTAGGGGATGCTGAAAGTTGTAAGAGCAACATCTGGAAGGTCAAAGGCTGTCCACCCCTATGTTTGGGTATGATAGTTCCATGAGGTGGTAATGGGAAACATTTTAGAACAGTGCTCATTGACCTAGGAACTTGGTGTGAGACAGGGACGTGAGATCTCAAGTCCTACAAAGGATGCTGGAATTCTCACTCTCATCGTTCCCAGCTACTGGCTAGCTTGGTTGACATTGATAGGAGTTGGAGTCCAACACCAGTGACAGGACTACTGGTTCTTCTCTTATGGCAATGGTGGACAATACACAGCTAATGAGCACGTGTGGCTTGGCAGCAACCCATCTGTGCCCTCCAAACTCCTGAGTTTTTAGAAGTAGAGATTTCCATGAGGCTGACTGTGGATTCCAGACGACCACACATCCCAGATAGACAATCAGTCATTTCTCTGCACACCACTGAACCATCTCTTCTCATCACACTTTTAATACACAGCAAATGGTACACGTGGTTGCTAAGAGTTGACAGCAACCTCATGGCACTTAATCGGTCACTCACAAGGGGCATCCAACAAGCCACTGGGCCCATATTTAGGTCCAGTCTTCAATCATGGGAAAGGAATGTGTTTCTCAAAATTAAAGAATGCTACGTACTGTGGCATCATCTGAGCCAGAGGCAAAGGCATCTCCGCTTGGGTAGTACCTACACAAAGGGGAAGAAAAAGATGTCAGCACAATTTTGAAACAGTATTTGGGAATCCTTGCAAAACATGACTGAGCCCATGTCCTTGGACTTTCTCCTGATCACACCAGCGTGTCACCAAGCAATGGCCCTCATCACATGGTTCATGTATTGACTCACATCCAGATTTTCCCAGACAAGCCAAGATAATTTGGATCCGTCCTTCAGGTACATCCGTTTCGCTTGGGTCCAGAGGGTGGCAGACTGGCCGAGAGATGGCACGAGAAGCCCACCCCATCACCCTCTCCCTCTTCTGCCCTCCTCCCACAAAGGCGTTTTTGTCAATAGGCCCCAAGGCACCATTTCCAAATAGGATTCTGACCTGACACCATTAATATCCGATTCGTGGGTTTCGAAGGATTGAATGCACTGCCCAGTCCGCAAGTCCCAGATCATTGCTTTTTTGTCACACCCCTAAACAAAAAACAAAAATGCATATAATGCCATAGAGCCCTTTTAAACATCGACCCATTACATCTTGGATTTTATATTTAAATTATTATTGTATTAGAAAGTATTATATATATGTTGTTTTAATTGTTAAATTTTAACTGTTGATTCTTGTAAACCGCCCAGAGTTCCCTTGCGGGGAGATGGAGCGGTAAATACAAATCGAATCATAAATAAATAAAAATAAAAATATAATAATAAACTCTAGTTACATCAAGGAGGAAAGAAAGAACACAAGGGATCACAGAATGGACAATACCCTAAAAGATGCTATTTGTTGGAAATCTGTGTATGTTTTTCTGCCGCGTGCTTGTTCGTTTGCTTTTAAATTGGCCCTTAGTTTAGAAAAGTTGCTAGAAATTAATTTTGTATCCATAAGCTGCCTGGAGTGTCAGATCAATGAACAAAAGAGAGCTTCAAAGTTTATTTGGGGAGGGAGCTGAGATATTCATAGAAAAGGAATCACTATCTACCAAAACTGGAGGGAGTTCAATAAACCGTAGTGATTTCATCAGCTCAATTCCTCTCTATTTATTTGAACCAATTTATTACATTTGCACAAAGGGGCAACATTTGTACGCGTGAACAAGCATGGAAGTGCAGAGAAGAGAGAGAGACGGCAGCAAAACTTTGCAGTGCAGAAAACTCCTTTTCGGGGTCTCTGTCACTCTGTTCTTTTCCTGTTCCTCAATTCTCCATCTCCTCCCCAAGTCAGCTGCATTTCATGCAAAGGTCGGCCCTCACAGCTCATCCAAGGAGTATCCTGAAAAACACTCCTGCAAAGTTAGATGGCGTGTGTCCCCAACTCGGTTGTATGTGTGGAGTGTAGTCCTATATAGTCCACACTTGCTCCCAAAATTTGGCTAGGAATCATGGCAACGAAAGATGTTTAAATCCCTAACAGGGAGAAATGCTTTAATCGCACAGAGTCAAAATGATTAAAGTGACATGAAAACATTCACAGGAAAATGAAGTTTTCCAAGGGAAATTTGGGGACACTGGCAACAGAAGATACTTTGCCAAGGATTCCTAAGTCCAAAGCCGGATCCGGTTTTCTCTGAAGCAAGCATAAAACTCAGGCAGCGGAAGTTGGGAAGCGGGGTGAGCAGAGCAATACGGGCTCTCACCCCACTCACAAGCTTTAACAGCAGCAGTACGGGTAGTCCTTGTTTAGTGACCACAATGGGGACCAGCCACTCGGTCACTAAGTGAAACCGCGACTGTGCTTATGATCTTACAGGCAGTCCTTGTTTAGTGACCACAATGGGGACCAGCCACTCGGTCACTAACTAAGTGAAACCGCGACTGTGCTTATGATCTTACAGGCAGTCCTTGTTTAGTGACCGTTCACAGTTACAACGGTGATGAAAAAGTAACTTTATGTCCAATCCTCACATTTACGATCTTTACAGGTCTGCAGAGCAAAGGAAAGCTGAAGTCAGATCGTAAGCACAGTCGCAGTTTCACTTAGCAACTGCTTTGCTTAACGACTGAGTGGCTGGTCCCAACTGTGGTCGCTAAACGAGGACTACTTCAGCTTTCCTTTGCTTTACAGACCTGCGAAGGTCATAAATGTGAGGACTAGTCGCAAAGTTATTTTTTCATCACCATCTTAACTGCAAACTGTTGCTAAACGAGGTGATTGCTAAACGAGGACTACCTGTAACTGTTTAGATTTTATAAAATACATAAAATACATAGATGGTATAAGAGATACATAAATTAAAAACAATATATATATATATATATATATATATATATATGGAGAGAGAGAGAGAGAGAGAGAGAGAGAGAGAGAGAAAGTATAAAAGAGAGGAACTGAAAACATCTGAAAAAACTGAACCATCTGAAGCTATGAAAACAAGAGGAAGACCTCAGCATAAACCCACCCCAAGAGAAGCCACCCCAGGTTCAAAAGCAAAGGACCTTTTTTAAAAAAATAATAGTTACATTTTTTAAAAGCACCTCCTGCTCACCCATGTGCAACGTGGCTCTACCCACAGGCATTGGAAGAAGGGCAAGTGATGCAGATCTGTCACCTGTGGCAGTCGCATCGCACAAGTGAGGCAAGTTACAGCCCGGCATCATTTTGGCTTCTAACAGCCACCTGTGGCTTTCCTGCAGCCTACAAGCTTCAGCCCCATCTGAAATGCTCTAAATCACCTTTGGTCCTGCTTAGTCTGTTGGAACCCCATTATCCTAACCCTAACCGCCCGGTCCCTCCTTAGGGGGGAGATGGGCAGTGATAGAAATTTGAATAATAGTAGTAATAATAATCTCTTTCCCTTCAGAAACGTTTTGCTGGGCCAGCACCCGTCCTCCGTTTCTTCTTCAGCCATAGACCCCTTTATCCCCATCCTGCATAAAGATAAGCCCACTTTACCCCTGACACAAATGTGTTCCCTGTTTCTGAAGGAGCAAGATCCAGGCACAAGACATCTGCCCCGTGGCCATGAAAACTCTGCAGAAGCTGCCCGCTTTCAACGTCCCAGAGGGCACAGGTACCGTCACCACTTGCAGTCAAGATCTTTGGGGGGGAAGCAGAAAAGCAAAGAGGTCATTCTAGAAATGGCGGGGGGGGGGCATTCAAACAATTTGCATCAAATCATGGGTTCACTTGACTTCTTCCCTGATTCACAAATCCACATTCACCCATTCCCTTGATTCATATTAAAGGACCATCTCTCCCCCCACCCCGACTCCATTAATTGATTTAGTAAACCTTTGGTCTTCAACTAAGGCACTAGAATTCAGTTCGGGGGGCGAAGGGAATTCAGTGGCATCATATTTTAAGGCAAACTTTGGAGTCCTAGATGCTCTCTGAGCTTGGTTGTTTGCTTGCAGACGTTTCATTACCAGACTAGGTAACATCATCAGTGCTAGTGAGTGTGGGATTTGCTCCCTGTTCATATACAGTAGCTAAACCCTACACCCACTCGCACTGATGATGTTACCTAGTCGGATAATGAAACATCTACAAGCCAACAACCAAGCTCAGAGAGCACCAAGGACTCCACGTTCAACCCTGAGGTACAGAGATTCTCTTCTATTGGAAGGCAAACTTTCTTAATCCACACTTCTCAAATCTCTGCCTGAACTAAAAATAAGTTATATTCTATTTGTCCTTTCTAAAAATGTCAGAATACAGTTCTGATATCCAAAAACAGACACAGCATGTACATTAGAGAAATGGACACAGAAAAATACACATCTATGAAAATAATGTACCCATTATATCACGGGAAATAGCAAACTTTCAAGATGGGGGTGGTATAAAAATTCTGTTAATAACTAAACAAATATGCAAGACTGGGCATTATTTCTAATGACAAGCTGAAGAGGGGCATCCTTTTCCCTTTTATTGTTTTGCTCTCTAGAGTACACCCAAGTACAGAAAATCATGATTTATTCATCATTTTTAAACAGAGAATTCTCCCCCTTTTCATCCAGGGAGGGGGCAAAAAACAGCTGGGACTGCAAATTTTCTAAACGCCTACTTTGTTTTCCGTTTTCTTGGCCATGCACCATCAGCAGCTCAAAACATACTGGGCTTCTAGTCTGAATCATTCATAGCCCTCTTTTTGTTGTTCAGTCGTTAAGTCGTGTCCGACTCTTCATGACCCCATGGACCGTAGCACGCCAGGCCTTCCTGTCCTCCACTGTCTCTCGGAGTTTACTCAAATTCATGTTCATTACATCGGTGATGCTATCTAACCATCTCATCCTCTGCCGTCCCCTTCTCCTTTTGCCCTCAGTCTTTCCCAGCATCAGGGCCTTTTCCAGCGAGTCCTCTCTTCGCATTAGGTGGCCAAAGTATTTGAGCTTCAGCTTCAGCATCTGTCCTTCCAATGAGCAGTTAGGGTTGATTTCCTTTAGGATTGACTGGTTTGACCTCCTTGCAGTCCAAGGGACTCTCAAGAGTCTTCTCCAGCACCACAGCTCGAAAGCATCAATTCTTCGGCGCTCAGCCTTCCTTATGGCCCAACTCTCACATAGCCCTCTACTGGTGGCAATTTTCAACATTTTGAAAATTGTCAAGTGAATTGAAGACCTTAAAGTATCAGGGCAGTGTTTTGCTCTTTTGTTCCCCCATCTATGCAGTCAATGCTGTGATCAAGTCAAACACAAATACGAAAGAGCGAGAACTTAATCTTCGTGGCTTCAGATCCCATAATGAAGCAAAGGGATGTATGCTGACGACTGATGAAGAAACGATGGGATACGACTCCTGTTTGGAACGGGAGCAGCAAACCATAGCAAGTTCCATTCATTATATAGGACTTTCTCCCTGAAAAATCAACTAATTTTAAAAAGAAAGCCCAGTTCTTTGCTAAAAGGAAGGCAAACGTCTAGAAAAAATGGAGGCCTTTTCATCCAGAACTCTCTTTTCAGCGGTTTCTCATTCCTTGTAGGCCACTTCATGTAACGTTTCCAAAAGCAAGATTGCTTTTGGAATCTTCACAGAATCTTCACAGCTTCCTGATTCTGCATCAGCTTTGCTTTAATTATTCCACCAGCCTCCTCTCTCTCAAGGCTACAGTTTCATACACGAAAAGCACCACAGGTAGATGGGTGATTTTGGTTTCCATGGCAATAGACTTGCACCGTCATCTTGGGCTTATTCCTGGAAACTGCAGAATGGGAAATGAAGCCTCTCACATCCCAGAATAGATTCCGCTCCAGCTGATATTCCACTAGCACAAATAACTGAGAGAGATCTAAAGCTGTGCTCAATTTTGCACCAGGGGTCAAAAAAAACACCACACTTTGGAAATTTCTTTCAGAGAAAAAGAGAACGTAAGTGAACATTCTCATGGGTGAAGCGTCACTGAACTTAGCAACAAGGTGGCCAAAGAGTTTGTGTGAATATCCTTGTACAATCATTTCTTCCTCAGTCCGCAGCCTCCCTGGTTTCCTTCAGGTCCAAGGGAAGACAACTATGCGCATCTTCCCACTGGAGTTCTCCAGCAGTAGAGTGACCCCCACCACAGAAGGAGAACGCTGCCCTTGAGAAATTGCTGAAGAATTTCTCCTTCTCCTGGAGAAATTTGGAGAAACCATCCACCCTATTTCTCTGCCCACAAACTGAGTGGAGAACTTGAAAAGGCCATTTGTGTCCAGCTTTGAGAATTGCCACTTGCTTTTCCATATTTTTTTTTTATTAGGTGGACCTCAGTTCTGTGAGACGAGAAAGGGGTGACTCTGTGGTTTTCCTCCAAGAAGCATGAAGAATATTTATCCATCCCTACCCTACCCTACCCCCCCAAAAAAAAAACAGACGAGTGTCTTTACAGGGGTGGAGAAAACCGTGCTCACTCTGAACTACACAGCTTTTCCAACGCAAAGAGCAACAACAAAATGCAGGTGGGATGTACTTGCCTGCATGTCAGAATTAGTGAAGCTGCAAGCTGACAAGTAGTTGGTATGCATGGCGACCGATTTCTTCTTAGCGGCCATATTCTCGTTTTTTTCAAAGTTCAGGGGGTATACAGAACATTTGTTATCCAGTCCGCTAGATTAAAAACAGGATGAGAAAAAGACAAGGGAAGTCCTTTCTGAAAACATCGCCAGAGCATTCTACCCATGGCCTCGGGCCAGGGTAGCAAGTGCCCGATTCCCCCACCACCACCACGAAGGGGTCTTTCCAAAATATAGTTCAGTATTCGGAATAATCAGATGGACCACTCCTTCTCAGGTCGGGTAATAAAACCGGCCCATTTAATCTGCTGGTCTATCTGACCCATACTAGTTATATTGGCCATGCAACCTTGAATCCCTCAAGGTCCTGGCTTATCAATTTACTTCTGGACTAAATTGAAAGTCTGGGGTTGGAAATTTGAATCCCTGAACAACCTGGGATATAAGATATGGAGAGTCATCTCCTCAAGGATCTCATTTCCCCCAGGAGTCTACTAGAGATGCACGTCTTCAGAAGATGCATTGTGGGAGGCACTTCTAGAGACCTCCTACTCTTTCCATAAATTTCGTTTAATTAACTGGTAATCATTGCATTATTTTTGCTGAACACTCCATTGAGGGCCAATTGCTGGAAAGGTGGCCTATAAATAACTAAATATAAAGGAAGACAGGTCTTCCAGCCCTGGCATACCATATCTCCAGAGGCAGGCATGACCCACTCACTTCCAACATTTCCTTAAAAGTCTGCCTGAATAAAATTGTGAATATAATTTTATTCAGACAGGCTTTTGAAGCTTAATGGTGATTGGCCTCCCACTGTTTCTTCTTCTGCATGTTTTTCTATTTGGGCCGGGTTATTCTACTGAAGGAGGGGTTTTAGGACATTTCATTATATAGGTTACTGTTTTCATATAGTGCCCAGAGTCTGGCGATAGGGACAATATAAAGATATTGTTAATATGCATTAATACATACATGCACACAAACCATTTCTCTTTCAACCAATAATGAAAACCGGGCCAATAGTAACATTTTCCATTTTGGAACCATGCGGTTTAACCGAACAAGAAGTATCATTTTTCGCGATCAAAACATTGATTTCCAAATGCCTTTCGTTAAAGAAGCTTCTGCTTACCCACATGCAATGGCGCATCCGGAAGGAGCATAGGCACATGCCATTACCCATGTGCAGGGCATCGTCACCGCATGCTCCTGAAATACAAAACGTTCCTTGCAACATTCAACCCTGCCTCTATATATGATTATACCAGATTATACAGAGAAGCCATTGAAATTCACAAACACCAGCACAGTTACAATAAAACAGAAGAAAGTTTAAAAATTAGCAAAACCTGGCTACCAGTCCTGAAAAACACAGCCTGCAAAAGGTCAACGAACTCAGTCCAACCACCAGGACATGGGAATACTTCTCACAATGAACATGCTAATCACGCTCAGCAGCCACTCATTAACATTTCAACACAACAACAACAAAAAACCCACCTAATCTCCTATAATTTAGCTCTATAAATAGAACATTGCCACTCTACCTGGGCACAGAGATTTTGCTTCTATCTGTGCTCCTGCCCTCTGAAGATGCTGGCCACAGATGCTGGCGAAACGTTAGGAACCACAACTTCCAGAACAAGGCCACACAGCCCGGAAGACCCACAACAGCCATCGAACTCCGGCCGTGAAAGCCTTCGACAATACGTTCCTTGCAACATTCAACCCTGCCTTGACAGCAGCCAGTCTAGAGGCTGCCCAACTCATTCATCTCTGAGTGGAAAAGAAGCATACTTGTGGCCAAGTCATGTTTGAAACTCCAAGACCATTCACCATCCCAGTACCAAAGGTGGCGGTTTCATCCCATCTGTCTCAGAGATTAATTAACAGGATGTTGAGAATAATTGGGGAAAATTTCCTAGTATTGGTGTACCTGTGACATAGACCACTGGGGCTTGCTAGTTAAGGTGTTGGATTAAGACTAGGAAAATCTAGGGTTAAGTTCACCCTCAGCCATTAAAGTTTCTAAGACTTTGGACTATTGACTCTTCTTTGTGGCTTGAAGATTAAGACCATTTCGCAAGTTCAACAGCAGCAGGGTAATCTTAACGATCCTCCTTTAGATGATAAAGGGACTTAGAAATAAACATCTCAAAATAACCATGACCTAGCCCCAGGTGCAAGGTCACACAGCCACCCTAGAAACATATTTAAGGATTCCCTTACTAACTTTACTCAGACTGAAGAAGCTCCTTGGATAAGGAGTGAAACGTTTCTACTGAGAAAATAGAAATCCAGTTGACATGATTCAAGCCACAGACTGTTCCACCTGGATGACTGAGAACCTTCATCGACATATTGACTCTTCTTACCCTAATCTTCCACACAGGCCGCAAATTACAGAAATTAATTCCTTGCAGGAAAGGTGGGATATCCATCTAAATAACAATTGTTGTTGTTGTTATTATTACTACTACTATTATTATTATCCCCACCATTTTTTTCTTTACTAAGTATCACTTAATATAGTTTGATAATATCTGAAGAGTGCCAACCTTGACATCCGGATTATTTATATTAACGTTATTCTAATACTTTTTTTTCCTTTGGTGGGTTTAATGAACCCCAAAAGAAAAATGTACTCAAAATATTTAAAGGGTAAAATGACTCAGACGTGATTCCTTATCTCAGGGGCTCACAGCAGCAGCACTGTAGAATACACACAGATTAGAGTTCCTCCAAAAACAGACTTTTCCTTTACCCATCAGGGTGGACAAAGGGGAAGAAGAGCCACGAGTTTGCCAAAAATGATAAAACATGTGTTGCAATGCCAAAGCGATCTTTGCCCTGACACACTTGCCCTTGCCCAACAGAGGCCAAACGTATATTTTGTGGTTTGTCCCCCTATGGACACCCATGGAGAGGTAAGGGAGTGGTCTGAAATACTACAGTATGAGATTATTGACAAGATCTGGCAGCTGCTGAGCTGATGTTCCTAGACTTCTCATTGTAAAACTGACATTGTTCCACCCCTGGCATCACTCTGTTCTCAATTCTTCTCTCTGAGCTTGGCTCAGAGGTCCCGTAAATCTATCCTACCCAATTCAGTGCAGTATTTCCTATCTGAAACTAAGGTGGGAATCTAAAACAAGGAACGACAAGAAAAATCCCCACTTGGTTTCTTCTTTCAATGAACATAAAACTGATCTGTGTAGGATGCCCTTTCCAAGGCTAGCCCAGTTCAGATCCAGGACAGAGAGCAAAGGAGACTCCCTGCATTTCCATTGGGCTGAGGAAGTGCCCAGGAAGTGCCCCAGAACCAGAAATGGAGAACTTCTTAAGGAGAGCTCAGGGACAACCTTGTTCTTGCAACCTTTCTTGGCTCTCCCTTAGGACTCTGATCTGGAGAGCTCACTGGGCGGTTAGAGAAAAGACCCAAGAGCAAAACACAGCCAATGTCAACAACACCAACAAGAAATTTGGTGGGTATTATCAAGGCCAACCAGAATTTGGGGCCTCCATCCTTAAGCAGTAATGCAATGGAAAACAGAATAGGATGCACTTTCTCTCCCATCTCCCCCACCAAACTGATCCATCAGACTTTATCGAATCTTGGGGGGAAAGAGGTTCGAAAGCAACTCACCTTATTGGTGGTGAAGGCATCCCAAACTATCACCTTCCCATCCTACAGAAGACAAAGAGTTTATTTTGAAGCTACATTGCAATTGAATCCTGTTACTGAGATCTGCTTATGCCTTATGCCTATAATTACGAGGGCTTATGAGGCAGGGGAGACACGACTTAATTAACCTGGTGGTACATAAACTTTCAAAAGACACATCAGGTCTAGATGAAAGTAAACCCTTTTGAGATTTCACCATGAAGTCAGCCTAGAGATTCTGCCTTGGTCAGTAAAACCTGGTCTACATCTCCCACATGGTTCCTAAAACCTTTTCCCTTGTGAAGGAAAAAAGTAGACATTTACAGGAGCAGGAAAGTAGCAACATCTGAACTGCCCAAGGACACACAGAGATTAATTAGAATGTAAACCATCTGCATGGATAATGGTTGCTCTGCAATGGAGGGTCCTTTCTCACCAGAAGAAGCCAGGTATGGAGGAATGTAGATCTGACTTGGGAATGGGGGAAAAATGAGCAAACTGTTATGGGGAGACTTTCAGGAAAGATTACTCAGTCCTAAGAAAGAGGAAAGCATGAGGAAGAAACTCAAAATGACCCTGCTTTGGTTGTTTGATATAAGATGGGGCAGAGAGAGACACTGACAAGCTTTCAAGATGCTGTTATTCTATCCTAAAACAAAAAATAGCATTCTTGAAATCCCTCCCATGGCTGTTTCTTGACCTTGCCTACTTCGAAAAGCTGACCCCAGGAAAATTTGATCTTAGTGGCGTCAAGGAAGGTGGTATTGTTATCCCATGCTGTCACAATGACTCACGAGTGGCCCCTGGTGTACATCAAGAGGGCCATGGTGGGCAACCACCAGTGGTTTTTTCTGCAGTTTCCCCTGGTGCTCTCAATCACCATGAACCTTGGCTTTTTGTTCCTACCCAGCTGTGAGGCCAACATCAGGATCCAGTTCATGCCCTTCAGCGGTCCAACAAAAAGCAAACAATGCTTATCTAGATGTACTTCCCAACTGGCCAAGCATTTCTCCATCCAAAGGGAGAACATCAAGGACACTTTCACCTCCTTCATGATCATGGCTGCCAGGAAGGCAGGCTGACTCTATGCAGCAATCCTTGTTGAGCTGTTGGCCCTAGACAAGGCAATGCATGGGTCAAGACCCCCAGGTTCTCCTTTGTTTTGGCCTTTGCACTTACGACAAGTGCTTTTGCTTCAGCACCAACCTTGGAGAGCATAGTACAACCTAACCCAGGTCTTATATTCACCCTGAACAATAGAGGTAATAATGAACTCTCTGTAAGCATACAAATGTCCTTCTCAGAAAAAGTGGGCATTTGGTTTCTATTGTGGTGGAACCCCAGTTCTTTGACAGAGGGATGGGTGGGGCAGAAGATACAAAAGGCTGAGAAGCATTGGTCTAGAAAGGTGCTGAAAAAACAACATAAACAAATAAATGAAAGTCCCATTACCTGGGAAGAGCTGACAACTCTTCTTTTGTCTTTGCACCAGTCCATACAGAGGACTTTATTACCATGGCCTTTCAATGTCCTTCGTGTCTTCATCACAAACTGTCCCAAAGCCTCCACGCGCTCAGCCACCTGATGCACTACGAGAAATTCAACACAGCATTGGCACAAGAGCCACCATTTTAGCAGGCACAGGCAGGACCCCATGCCAGCTGCAAAGCTAAGAAGGGGGTGATCAGAAGACCTGGAGGAGAAACGTGAACCCAGGGAAATGAAGCGGGCATGTTTGCATCCCGGAGCAAGGACCAGCAAGATGGATAGCCTCACCAATTCAAAGCCCTGGTCTTTGTTTTCAACATTTAGAATTGCACCTCGTCTGTTGAAAGGTAATTGGGTAAAGTGAAAAACATCTTCCCCCCACCTGGTACTCTCTAGATAGATTTGGACTTTAGTGTTCTTAATCTCTAGCCAGAATGGCCTTTGACTGGGAATTAAGGAAATCCAACCAAGATGGAGAAACTCACTGATCATCAACTCAACATCTATTGGACACTACACCAGAGAACAGGAACAAGCCTATTTCTAAGCAGTTGTGGAATTCTGCAAGGGTTGTTTTCTCCCAAACTCAAACCTCTAGAACAGGGTTTCTCAACCTTGGCAACTTTAAGATGTGTGGACTTCAACACCCAGAATTCCCAGATGCGCCCGAGGACTACAACTCCCAGAATTCTGGGTGTTGAAGTCCATACATCTTAAAAGTTGCCAAGGTTGAGAAACCCTGTTCTAGAAATAGAAGGATTATTCATTTTATTTACTCACATATTCATCTAAAAGAGGCTTGAGTTGACCCACATGGTTCTTCTCTCTCCTTTCCATTTTATAACCTCAACAAACCTGTGAAGTAGGGTGGACAGAGGACTGGTGGTAGATCCAAGGTCACCCACTGAGCTGATAATGATGTGGGCATTTTTTTTCCTTTCATTCCTTCTTTATCTTTTTTTTTTGGGGGGGTGTTAATTTAAAACTAAACGTTTGGGAGATGCCTGAAATTATCTGCGAGGTCCCCAACGTATTGCTCATGAAGTGTGTGGACCTGCTAGCTTGTAAAAGCAGAAGCCACAGTCCACCAGACCTGCTGTGGTGAAGAATACTGCAAATTTGGGAGGGAAGGGGTTATGGGATGTCTGGGCTAGTTATCTTATGCCCACTGCATTTCAGAAAGTAGATTTATATTTACTTATTACAGACATTTGGGCAATATTTTTTATTAGGACCAACAAAATGCCACAAACACCATGTGCTATTTTTCAAATTCTACAGATCTCATCAGGCTGGGCAATCAATCTTGTTGGAGTTCTGGATAAGGCTGGTCCTTAAAAAGGTATTTTGGATCATTTATTCTCATCGACCAACAGAGCCATATTATTAATATTTTACTACCGGTAAATTGCCGTCTTTTAGGAGCGATCCTCTCTTCTAGGAAGAGAATAAGCTTCCTTAAAAGGCATCAACTCTCATCCTAAAAAAAAGTGCCCAATTAAAACCATGTCCAATCTCCTTAAAGCTGCAGCTAAAGAAGCAACGGCCATTCATACAACGGTCAGTTTAAAAAACAAATTGAAAAATGTCATTCTTCCTTCCAAAATGCTGCCAATGAGAGGGCCAGTAAAAAAGCTGAATTAGGACTTGTTTTTGCAATCAGGCACATTTTGCTTGGAGCGTGTCCCTGACAAGATCCAGGACAGGCCTCTCCTTTGCACAGATGGAGCACTTACGGGCCGAAAAGGCCACGAGCTCCCACAGCCGCTAGCAGGGCTATCTTTTTGGCAGGACTCCTTATGACTTATTTGGCTACCATTCAAACAACCCATTTCTGCCTCTTTAATCCTCATGTTGATGGATTAGCTGTTCAAAAAGCAGGCACTCGCATCACGTGGCAGGAAGAAGAACCTTCTCTGTATTGTTTGGAATAACAGAAGCAAGGTCTCCTTGCAGGCAGGCAGAAGCAAATTCCCATCAGCTTGCGGGCCAAATATTGGTGACCAAGTCAGGAATTTTTAAAGCGTTTGCTCCCTTTCCCCCACTCCCATCTTACTTTCGGACCTGGGAAATGGGTCCACCAGGCATTTGACCCAATTATTCACAACCAAAGACCTCTCAAAGTTTCACCAAACTAAGGGGTCCTTGGAAGATAAAAAATATCAGTGAAATTCCCTTGTTATTTCACTGGGAAAGAGAAATGAGCATGAGAAAGGGGACAGGAACAAACTACTTCTTAAGCCTTGATTGGCGCTAATACCCTTAAATCAACACGAGTGCCCAAAGTGCTCTGAATTGTTAAACAGCTGAAAGAAGTCAAGCTTTCAAAAGGGAAAAATAAAATGCATTGGCCCAGAAAACCAAGTAACGCAGCTTTAGACTAAGACTCCCCGATGGCCGAGGACTTTCCTTGTAAAATCCATACAGCGTCTAGTAGTGCAATGCTGTTTTTCAAACTTGGCCACTTTAAGATGTGTGAACTTCAACTCCCAGAATTCCCTGTGCTGGCTGGGGAATTCTGGGAGTTGAAGTCCACACATCTTAAAGTAGCCAAGTTTGAAAGACACTGGTATACATCAATCTTTTGCAGGTCTATGCCCTCCAGATATGTTGGTCTCCAATTCTCAGCCAGCACTGGCTAGGGATTGTGAGAGTGGGAGCTGGACACATCTGGAGAGGATGAGTCAAGGAAGATGGCTAGGAAAGTCTACTCCGCTCACCTAGCCCATCTCACTGGATTGCTGTGGTGGTAAAATGAGAGGATGTCCATGTAGTCCTTAGAGCAGTGCTTCTCAACCGTGACAACTTGAAGACGTGTGGACTTCAACTCCCAGAATTCCCCAGCCGGGCATGCTGCCTGGGGAATTCTGGGAGTTGAAGTCCACACGTCTTCAAGTTGCCACGGTTGAGAAACACTGCCTTAGAGAAAGCAGTGAGACACAATCCAATGTATTTTAACCACCCAGAGTCACTGGGAGTTGGGCAGCATATACGTTTAATAAATTATAATCATAATTATTATTAAAATAGGTTATGAGTCCCCTCCCCCCCAATTATGCAAGCATCATGATGGCAACTGCTAACTCCAGCCAAATTTAAAGGTTTTTTACTTCCTTTCTGGGTAGCAGGTCCTCCCATCTTCTGACAGCAGAAACCAGCAAGACTCAAACTCTCAAATCCAGGGGCGCCTGGATGGTTGGCGGCAAGGCGCCCTCCTCCACCGGAGGGACGGAGCAGAGGACTTGCGTTGCAGCCCAGCCCCGCCCCAGCGGCTCTCCGCCAACCACCGCTGGCTGGCTGGCTGGCTGGGTCCTGGGGGCGAGGGTCTAACGCATCTAGCGGGCGCCAGGTTGCAAGCGGGGGCAGCTTGAGTTTTTCTAGGGCACCAGGCACCCATTTAGCTGGCTGGGAGGAGGAGGGCAGGACGCTGGTGGGGGGGGGGGGAGGCAGGTGGGGTGGTCCTGCTCTCCTTGCACCCAACTGCTCAAGGGACGCGGGTCCGGCGGCCACCCCGCGATGCCCCCTTGGCCGGGCGCTGCTCTTTGCAGGCTCGGCCCCCCTCCGGCGTCTCCGCCCCTCGGACCCCGTTGTTTACGCTCGCCAGCCCCGCGGAGAGCCCGCGCCCGTTCCGCGAAAGCGCCCGCAGCCGCCGGGAGGGGAGGAGCGCGGGCTCCCGCGGCCGGACGCCCCCTCCCCGGCCGGAGCTCCCACGGAGGGGCTCCGGCCCCCCTCCCCGCGGGTTTGCAGGAGCCTCGCAGCAGCAGGAGCAGCGGCGGCGCCCGACCCCCTCCCTGCCCCCCTGCCTCCGGCTGTGCCCAGGGCGCAGCCAGCCCAGCCCAGCCCCGGCCCCGACTCACGTTCCACGTCGTGCAGCTTGGCCCGCTCCTCCTCCAGCTTGCCCTTGAGACTCTCCGCCTCGTTCTTCAGCACGGCCAGGCTCTCCTTCTCCTGCAGCCCCTCGGTTGCCATCTTGGCGAGAAGGGGAGAGACGGAGCGAGCGTGCAAGCCAACGATGGGGAGGGGAGGGGGAGGGAGGCCGGGAGGGAAGGGGAAGGAGGAGCTTCCGCCCCCGCCGCGCTGAGCGGCACGCCGGGGCAGCCCTCTCGGGAGCGCGCGGCCCGGCGGCATCCCAGCGGCTGATGGGCAGGGGGGGGGGGGAGGAGCGCCGCGCAGCCTTATCCGACCGGCGTCCTCCAGATGCGCCCGAGGACTACAACTCCCGCCCCCCACTCCGCTAGCGGGGCTAAGGGGAGGTTGGGCAGATGCGGCCCACCACCTGGAAGGCGCAGCTTTCCGGCCTTTCCCCTGCCAGGATTCCCCTCCAGCCCGGCTAATTCGGGGAAGTGGAACCTCGCCGTATCTGCGGGGGCGCCCGTTTGGGGAAGGCTGCGCTATGAAGTTCCACCAGGTTAGGGGATGGGAATGGAACGGCCGGGCCCAGCCTTCCCCAACCGGGTGCCCCTGGGCTACGTCGGGGCTACTGGCCGTGCGGAGGGGGAATTCCGGGAAATGCTGTTCAAGAGAAAGCAAGGGGGTCTTGGGGAAGGAAGGAAGGCTGGCCTTTTATAGGAAGTCCAAGGAAGGGAGGAATTCTGAAGGTTGGGAGCCAACTTGCTTTCCACATCACCTCTTTTCAGTTCCCAGAAGATTCATAGCAGAGAGAAAGAAGGGCCCTCTAAAGCAGTGTTTCTCAACCTTGGCAACTTGGCGTGCTGGCTGGCTGGGGAATTCTGGGAGTTGAAGTCCACACATCTTAAAGTTGCCAAGGTTGAGAAACACTGCTCTAAAGCAATTCGCCAGATGTGGAGGACAGGACTACATCATGCCTCACTGGTTAGCCAGGGGTGATGACAATCGTAGCCCAATTATTGGAGGGGATGAGAGAGAAAGAACCCATGCATCTGAAGTTTGGTTCCCACGATCATGCTGAGTGAGCAGCGATGGGAATTGTGGTCCAACACAACTGAATAGGAAGGGTTGGGGAAGGTGGTCCAGATCAGGGGGAGTCAGATTCAGGTCTGCTCAGGGATGAGCTTCATTGGTTGGGTTATCAAAATACACCTGACATTTTCTGGATGACCCCAATGCACTGAATCTCAAACGAGCCAATCAGACTGGGTTCACACCATGGGTTAAGTAAGCCACAAAACAAAAAATTAACCAAGGTTAATGCTACCCAAGTGTAGCACATTGTGAGAATTACAGCCTTTGGATCTTAACAGACCTGGTGACCCAGGACTTCGTCTTTCTCATCCAAGTGTCGGAAGGATTTTATTTTTGAAATGAGGATTTTAAAAATTTGTCAGGAGAAAAAAAATGGCTTGGGATGAAATCCAAGTTGGTATCTACAAAGGCTCACAGGTCATCTGGGTTTGGGTTCAGAGCTTTTCAGCTCAGCTGTCTCAGGGCCTTTGAATCATATTGTGGAATTTGTGGAGCTATTTACAATATGACCACCCTTGTATCTATGCCTATCAATTCAGGGTTACGCTTCTTGCATTGGGAAAGCACATTCTGGTCACTGATGCCATAACAATGCTGTGTTCACCCAACTAGTAAAGGTAAAGGTTTTCCCCTGCACAGTCGTGTCCGACTAGGGGGCGGTGCTCATCTCCGTTTCTTAGCCGAAGAGCCAGCGCTGTCCGAAGACGCTTCCGCGGTCATGTGGCCAGCATGACATGCATGGAACGCTGTTGCCATCCCACCGAAGTGGTACCTATTAATCTACTTGCATTTGCATGCTTTCGAATTGCTAGGTTGGCAAGAGCTGGGGCGAGTGCGGGAGCTCACTCCGTCACGTGGGGCTAGGGATTCGAACCTCCAAACTTGCAATCTTCCGATTGACAAGCCTGGCATCTTACCCACTGAGCCATCATGCCCCCGTGTCCACCCCCAACTACCTCAGAATTTATAGCAGTTCCCTCTTGGATTGACTTCACTCCCATTTTTGTCTCCTGATGCACCCAAAACAGAAGGGCACCACACTAGATCCAGCTGATTCCCCAGAAAAAGCCTTCAAATATTTGCAGGCCATACCAGTTTCACGCACAGCGAGCAGCAGCTGCGTTTCTCCGATTTGCGGTATACTTGCTGGAGAACTCTCTCTTTGGAGCAATTGTCACATGGCCCAAAAATATTAACTGTGAAGGTCTGGTCACACATCTTTGCAGGGAGCTGAAAGAAAGAAGAGTGCAAAACGAGTGGAAGTGCAAAACACTTTTCTTCATGACTTTAAAAAAAAAAAAGATAAGCAACAGGAAGTCGTTTGATTAGAGAAAAGACTAACTACATTTATTAGTGGGCTGGAAACCCCTTACGGACTTTTTGCCGACAAAAGAAAAAAAATGAACTTGTGATCTATGGGTTTGATGATTAGAAAGGATAGTCTATGGAAAGAAGGAAATTATGTTGTAACCCTATAGAGAGGGTAAAACATAAATTACTTGTAAATGCTGTTAAGATCGGAAGCTGCTTCTTTGTAACTTTTCTTTTTTTCTCCATTTCTTTCTTTGTACTTTTTTTTCACTTCCATTTCTTTCCTTTCCTTACCTTTTTCTTTCAAAATTTGTATTGTTTTTATTCTTTTCAAACTTTAATAAAAGAAAATTTCTTTAATAAAAGAAAATTTCTTTGATACAAATTACACACACATACACACCCAATGGGAAGCAGGGCAGACTCTGTTCTGTTCACACAAACTTGAACCCTTGGATCCTAGCCATCTGCTGATGCCAAAAAAAATGCTGAAGAACACAACAGATTAAAGAATCTATAGCAGGGCAAATGAAACTGAACCAACTATTTTATTTTATGCATCAAATTTATATCATCATTGGCGAACACTCGTAGCCGAGTAAGATTGTCTTCCAGGGGTAAAATTTTAACAGTGGATCCGTAAGTGGCTGTAAAGGCCAATTCTGGATCCGCACAACCTCCCACAATGAGGGCATAGGTTTCTGGGTTTGCTTGATGTGCCTTCCTTTTAGCTCTTTTCTCCCTTTCGCCCTGTACTCGTGCTTCTTCAAAGTCCATAGTGCCTTTAATAAAGGCTGACCTCCAATTGAAACGCTCATTGAGTTAGGGCCATCACACGAATGTGACTCTGGACAGTGTACAGTAAAACAGAACAATTAAAAATAAAACTTTAAAAACCATTAAACAATTAAAACATAAATAAAACCATTTACTAAGTACAAATACATTTTCCTGTGAGCAAAACATTTATGAAAACTTTGGTTTTATTTGTAGGTAATACAGGACCTCAGTTCATTTGTTGTTAGTGAAACCATTTTAAAATTCTTGCACATAATGTTTTTATTATAAGCCACTTTGTGAAGGCTTGAACAAGCAGGGTACCAAACCAAACTGAAAACAAGATGTTATTGAAAAACACTTTAGTATTACTCTATAGATAATGTGTTTGTAATGAAAAACAGTAAGGGTATTTACCTTTTTTCACCCAGAGCAAATAACTTGAAGTGTCAGGAAGGCAACAACCTAATCACTGGGCTATTTAAAAGGCAGGAGGAAGAATTTAAGGCTGAGTTAATCTACTTAGAGGGAATTAACCAACAATCCTGCAATGTATGGAAGTACCTTATGCTATTGGTTTAAGTTCCAGAGACTTAAGATCCAGAGACATGTTTGAAACAGTTAAAAGAAAATTCTAGGAAATGAATCATTAAATGTGGCTGGAACATGCTCCTTTCTTTGGCCTTCAAGTTTCAAATGTTGAACCTGTGCAATGCCCAACAACTCTCATTGTTGGCCATGCAGGACGTTCTCCGTTCCTCATCCAGCCAACGTGGGTGAATGTGATGTCTAACTTGGAAAGAGGCTGTTCCCATAGAGTTATCTGGTGACCTACATGGTGAACACACCTTTTCCCCTGAGATTCTCCTTCAGATAAACCTCCAAGGTTGAAAGAAAACTTCTGAGAAAACAAGAGGGAAGTTGGGACCTTTGGCATTAAGGTATGAGTTTTACCAGGAGTAAACACCATTAGTCCATGTAGACTAGAGAGGAGGTTTGTAACTTAGGTATGAAGAGGTGGCTAGGGACGGAAACCTTTTCTCTGTTTTTCCACCTTCAAAGGATTAGTTTTTTTGAATGATGAAAGTTGCAACAGAGG
Organism: Charina bottae; assembly: GCA_023362775.1. Lineage (NCBI taxonomy): Eukaryota > Metazoa > Chordata > Lepidosauria > Squamata > Charinaidae > Charina > Charina bottae. The sequence continues at coordinate 16,730,312 of JALMGJ010000010.1, forward strand.
GCACATTGAGCCAGTTTGGGATGATCTAGAAAAAGCTAAGCAGGAGGCATCTTGCTTAGTATCTGGATGGGAGACCACCAGGATGATGGATGGAGAAGTTGAAGGTAGCAATCAGTTCCATACTGCTGCCATGACAACCACAGAGATATCTCCACAAAGCCACCAAAAGTTAACTTGAGAGTCACCAAGAGTCAACTTACCCAGATCTTACTTAAAGGATAAAAGAGCCATGCATACTCAAAATAAGACCATATGTTGCACGTCCTAGTAAATGTGCATGCTGGTCTGTGTATGACCGTAATAAAGATTTGAGTTGAGTTTAGTAAACGTGTGTTTGTGTATGACGTTAGATTCTTGCAGACGGAAGTGAATGCCCCCTTCTTTGTATGTACACTTCTTCCCTACTCATATATGCCCTACTGCAGCATTTCACGGATACACAGCTGTCATTTTCTTATGTAATATTATAAAATATTATTTTTATGGTTGAATTTCCTGATGCCTACATAATGGTCCTAAGGAAAATCAGATTTCCTTTCTGTCCAAATAAGAATTGTCTTATCATTTTCATTAAAAATACATATTTTTTTTAAAATGCCAAGATTTTATTAACTGTTGCACAATTTGTTTGTTCTTTGCTTGTAAAGAGATTCTGCTAAAATAAACAAAACCTACTTTCCAACTGAATTTGTAGATCAACAACTGCTGAATTGATATCTAGTTGCCTTTAAATTTACAGTGTCAAATCAAAAGCAAGAAATCAGAAAATTCTTAGGCCAATTCTGGAAAATGTAAAAATCAAAGTTCAGCCGTGGTTTCTCAACATAACTTCTTTCTTTCTAAAAGAACTTCCTGAGGTTCTGCTTTTTTTCCCACCCCATAAGAAAAATATGTGTCTTTATCAAACCTTCTATAGTAACCCCTTTGTGTGTGTGTGGATGTATGTGTTTTCTAACCCTAACTCAACCTGTATATGTGTGAGCATAATGTAATACAGAATAAACGAGTGGAAAAATAATGCAAAAAGAAAAAAGCTGTAATGGAAGCATCTTGTGTGGGTCACATGAAACCCCCTATTTTACAATGTGGGCCTTCTTTATATATGAAAGCATCTTTGCAAACTTTGAAGTATTAGCCTATCTGAGTTGCAATGATCTGACACAAGACCTAGTGCAGAGCTTTCCAAACTTTTCATGTTGGTAACACACTTTTTAGACATGCATGATTTCGCGACACACTCTTACAGCAGGGCATCATTTTGCAACACACTCTTACAGCAAGGCACAAGGCAGGCACTAGGACCTGCGCAGAATCACAGCAGGTTTGGAGGCAGCAGGGCACAAGGCAGGCACTAGGATCTGCGTGGAATCCTGGCAGGGCTTGGAGGCAGCAGCAGCTGCGACACACCCAGACACTGCAGCCGACACACTAACGTGTCCCGACACACAGTTTGGAAAGCTCTGATCTAGTGGAACACTGTCGTTTCATCTGTTGCATCATCTATCATTATACACACACCATGCACACACAAAAGATCCAACACAACTACTTTCTTGACCATATATTTACAATGATGCAATTCTACAAACAGCATTTCAAATACTGCAGGGTTAAAAGAAGCTCTTCATTAGTCCTTCATTACAGAAAAGGTTTAGCATCTGAAGGGATCATCAACCAGGGCTGTGGTTTGAAATATGTCTAGATTTAAACCTGAGCATCTATAAATTAAAATGAGGTCCACGATACAATATGGAGGAATCTAGAGCAGTGTTTCTCAACCTTGGGAACTTTAAGATGTGTGGACTTCAACTCCCAGAATTCCCCAGCCAGCCAGAATTCTGGGAGTTGAAGTCCACACATTTTAAAGTTGCCAAGTTTGAGAAACACTGATTTAAAGGGAGGAAAACAAAATATGCAAAATTCCATTTCTTACATTCTGAAGTCCAGAATTAATGCCCACTTTAAGAAGCTTTACAGTTAGTGCGGAAGCCACAACTGAAAGTATGCACCTGCTCTTTGGGAAAGAGTGAATTTATAATCCATTAATTATTGTAGCTATATTCTAGTGAGAAAGCCAAGTTTGAAACTGCTGGGGATTTCTATCATTTCCAGTGGATGTGGTGAAGGTGTAAAAGGAAATGTTACTTGAAAGAGGTATTTTGTATCAAGCATCAATTGTGCCGAATTCGGTCTATTGTTCAGCATCGCCTGAAATTAGAATAAAGAGAAGAAGGTTAACAATTGCCCGGGCACAATATGTGCCTAAGCAGTTATCTGTGGTTACATTCTCCTACAGAAAGCCACCCATTACATTACAGCAAGTTTGAATTTATTTATCTATTTCCTTGACTTACATGCTACTTTTCAAACAAAAGAGGTCTCAAGATGTTTGGCATTTAAAAATAAATTTAGAAAATACGAGGGGAAAAATAGGGTATTACAATTAATACAATTAAGAACCATACCTGGACTTTACGAACAAAGGATGGAGCTATCCTTTTCTCAAAGTCGTCAATGGGAGTGTAGGAATTGAGGATTTTTACTATCTGTAGAGAGGATTAAAACAAATTATGATTTACAATCTGCAGTCTGAAACGGAAATAAAAGTGCACTGGAGGCCAGGGGGAAAAGACGCTGATGATCAAGGAACAGAATACAGGTAGTCCTCATTTAATGTCCACTTGTTCAGTGACCATTTGAAGTTATGATGGCGCTGAACAAGGGGGACTTACAACGGGTCCTTGTAGTTGTGCCCGTTGCAGTGTCTCCACGATCACGAGATTGCGATTCGGGTGCTTGGCGACTGGCTCACAATTATGACATTGCAGTGTCCCACGGTCACGTGATCGCCATTTGCAACCTTCATTGCCGACTTCTGACAAACAAAGTCAATGAGGAAGCTGGCAGGAGGTTGCAAATGGTGGAAGGGAGGGAGGGAGGGAGGGAGGGAGGGAGGGAGGGAGGGAGGGAGGGAGGGAGGAAGGAAGGAAGGAAGGAAGGAAGGAAGGAAGGAAGGACCAACCATACCTTTAAAACATAGTGTGAAGTAACTTCACTATATAAGCTATAGGGCCTGGTTATTTGAGGGACTGGTGATATCTGATAGTTTATGTCCATCTGGTGAGATTAGGCAGAGTGGGTGTGCTTTGGATCCCTTCGATTAAACCAGGGGTGGGGAACCTTTTTTCTGCCAAGGGCCATTTGGATATTTATAACCGCGGACTGGGTGGGGGGCGGGGTTTCTGGGATTTCGGCAGACCGGGGGCTGGAGTTTGCGGGCGGGAGCCAATCACAAGCACTGGGGGCGGGGTTTGCGGGTGGGAGCCAATCACGTGGAAGGGGCAGGGTTTGTGGGCGGGAGCCTGACGTTGCCCACCCCTGGATTAAACAGTGTCATATATTGGGACCTAGGAAGTGTGCCTTCTCTGTTGCAGCCCCTGCCTCTGGAACAGCACCCCCCCCGACATCCATATGGCTCCCATCACTGAACATCTGGCTGTAGGATGTGTCCTTTCTTATAGAGAGTTGGATGCCTAGGGAGTTGGGCAACCTCTATATTACATAAATAAATAAGGAAATCATACTGATGTACACCCAACTGAAGGAAGAGCTGCATTCTCAATCAAGGTGTATCAGATTCCAAATGAACTCGGCAATCTGATCCACACATTACAGTAAGACAAAGTTTGTTTTGGGGGGGCAGGTTGGCTTAGTGCATGGCTTAAGCTCCCCCGCCATGGTTTGTAAACCAGTTTATGGTTCAGCATGCTATGTGGACTAGCCTAGTTGGGCCTTACGCAACAAACCTAGCTTAGCACAAGGTAAGACATGACTCTGCACACAGCCAAGAAAGTTGCTCTAATGATGCTTCCCTGAGATCCAGGAAGGAATTCAATACCTGCACGGGCGAGAGGGTGGTGCAGCGCCCCGAGATCTCTTTGGCGTCTTCCTCTGTGATCTTTTTGACCTGAAGGAGCCAAGCGGCTTGTGAAAGAGGCTCTAAAGTCTCCTTTGCAGAACTGCTCTGCATATTCTTTTCCTTCAGCCATTCTTCTAGGTAGCTGATGTTGCACCTGAGATGAATGAGAACAGTGCCATTTTATTTAAAACGTCCTTTGGGAAGCCTGCGGTATCTGAGCTGCAATCCTTTGGACTACCACCAGATGGTGGCAAAGGGATCCAAACATGCTGACATGTTGCTCCCCCTAGTGCTTGTCCAGATTTCTCAGCCCAGATACGGTCGGACAATCCTCTTGTCCAAAAGCCGAGAGCACAGGAGTTGCTTCAAACATATACGTACCTCCTAAATGAAGTGGACCCAAAGCAACACACTATTGACCACAGACCCAGAGTGGGCTTCAGGGGGGAAAAATTACAACAGGAAAACTGCTGCTCATGTTGTTCATTTGTACATAGGATGTCTGGGTTCATACAATACACTTCATTTGTGTATGTATTAGCATGTTATGTGAACGCAGCCAACACTGTTTGCAAATCCTAGCATGAGGCTTAGCAGGGGTTCCGTGGCACGCTAGAGTTCTGCGAGAAGTCACTAGGGGTTCCCTGGGAGATCACAATTTATTTAAAAAAATATTTCAAATTCGGGCAACATCACGTTAAAGAGGTAAGTTTCGTTCTTTATTTTTAGTTTAAGAACACTGTTAATGCATACATACAGGCCTACCCATGAAACGAATATCATAATTGTGTAACTTCTGGCCTAGATTTGAGCCTGAATGTGCAGGGGCTCCCCGAGGCCTGAAAAATATTCCAAGGGTTCCTCCAGGGTCAACAGGTTGAGAAAGGCTGGCATGGAGTCTGTAGCTTGAATCATGTCAACTGGATTTCTATTTTCTCAGTGGAAACGTTTTGCTCCTTATCCAAGAAGCTTCTTCAGTCTGTTCTTGGATAAGTTCTTGGATAAGGAGCGAAACGTTTCCACTGAGAAAATAGAAATCCAGTTGACATGATTCAAGCTACAGACAATTCCACCTGGATGACTGAGAACCTTCATCGACATGCTGGCATGGAGTATAAACCTGTGTGTAGTTTCTTCAATAATCCGCAGTTGAGCATGTTGTATGAACACAATCACTATGTTTAACCTCTAAAGATCTGCTTCATCTGGGTCTAGGATATCTTAAGAATCGATTTGGGTTTTTGTGTTGAATTTCATGTCATATCCAATAAACCCTGGTTAGCATGGCCAATGGCCCTTCTAGCCATGTATTTATGGATATTATAGCTGAACAGATGCAGAAGAGTTCCTCGGGGAATGCTATTACTTGTAGGAGCCTACCCATGCTTTAAACATCTGCCATTTGAAGCACAGAGAGGGATTATATGGAATACGTATCTTTTGTGATGCTCTCAAAAATTTGTACTTTTTTATTTTAAAATGTTTGCCATCATTTAAAACAGCATTTTCCCTTCTCACTAATGATGTATCTCCTCTATTTTGATTCGAAGCACCAGCCCAAGCTGGCTTTCTCTTGCAATACTTCAGTTCTTTTATATTTGCAATCAAATATTAGTGGCTTAACCTTATTCAGGCTATTTGATCTGTTGCTCTCATTGATCTCCTGATACTATCTGGGATTACACATAGCACTAAGTCATAATATGGTTTGTTTGACAGTGGCTTAGTATGATGCACAAAGCGAGTCAATATAGTTTAAAAATTATGATTCATGACTCAGAACTCATGTGAACCATCAGCATAGTTTGTTGACACAAACCATGGCTTAGGATGTTGCACACATCTTATCTATGCAATCTGATTTTAGTTTATATGATGTTTGCCACTTTTGAGATTCTTTTCTACCCTTAAATCAAAATGCAGAATCCTAGAATTCTAATGACTTTTTTTTTCAAAATACAGGTTTACCTTATTTGCATTCCTTTTCTGCAAGAGCACATGTCCTTGCGGAGGAAGAGACTATTAAGGGTAACTGCTCCGATCAGGAAGAAAAGCTGCCTCACTGCCTGCTTTAAAAGCTCTGGGTCTAAGCCGTTCTGACACATGGTGGTGTAAAAATAGCTGAGCTGTTGCAAGATGGAGGTCATAGTGTAAGCATCTGTGTCATCTATGCTAGAAGAACGCTTGCGAAATCCGGTTGGTTTTAAGCCAGAAATCCCCTGGAGACTTTCATATTCCAGCATTCCCGGCACTGCAGAAGATAACAGGAAGCAAGCAAAAATGCAAAACTAAGGGTTTCAGTTGGCTCTGGAAACCAATTTTGGTTTGAAATCTGCTACACATGCTTTAAATAGCAGCTTCCTTACTCTGATTACACTGAAAGAGGAGGATGCTTCTGAACTGGGTTTTCAGCATCCTGTCATCAATGAACTTTTTGATGCTAAAAATGGAGATATTAGGCAGCTTTTGTATTGACAGTAACATATGTAATCTTTTGATCAGTAAGTAAGTTATTCAAAATGGGAGGACTGGATTCAAATTCATGGATGTGAATTTCAGTTGATGACCGAAATATACATTTTCTAAGTACTCTAGACCAGGGGTACCCAACCTTTTTGGCAACAGGGACTGGTCGTGGAAGACAATTTTTCCATGGACTGGGGGGGGGGCATTTTGCAGGCGGGAGCCAATCGCGCAGACCGGGGGGGTTGCAGGCAGGAGCCAATTGCACGGATGGGGGGGCAGGGTTTGCAGGTGGGAGCCAATCGCGTGGATGGGGGGCAGGGTTTGCAGGCGGGAGACAATCACGCGGATGGGGGGCAGGGTTTGCAGGCGGGAGACAATCATGCGGATGGGGGCGGGGTTTGCAGGCGGGAGACAATCACGCAGATGGGGGCGGGGTTTGCAGGCGGGAGACAATCACGCAGATGGGGGTGGGGTTTGCAGGCGGGAGCCCATCACGTGGATGGGGGCGGGGTTTGCAGGCAGGAGACAATCACGCAGATGGGGGCGGGGTTTGCAGGCGGGAGACAATCACGCAGATGGGGGTGGGGTTTGCAGGCGGGAGCCCATCACGTGGATGGGGGCGGGGTTTGCAGGCGGGAGACAATCGCGTGGATGGGGGGCAGGGTTTGCAGGCGGGAGACAATCACGCAGATGGGGGCGGGGTTTGCAGGCGGGAGACAATCACGCGGATGGGGGGTGGGGTTTGCAGGCGGGAGACAATCACGCGGATGGGGGGCGGGGTTTGCAGACGGGAGCCAATTGCGCGGACCACCACCGCTCACCTGCTGTACGGCCCACTTCCTAACAGGCCGCGGCCCACAGGTTGGGGACCCCTGCTCTAGACTTAGTTCTTGGATAAGAAACTTGTTCTTGAGAACAAGGTTCCTATCCAAAGCTGCTGTTGTTGATTTTGGCTCAGCATGATTTATGCACCCAACTGTCACGGTCTACAGGTGAGCACTGTCTATGACCTACTGTGGTCTGTTCATCAGACAGTGTGGTGCAGTGGTTAAGGTGTAGGACTGGCAAAATCCCAGCTCAAGTCCTTCCTCAACCACGTAAATTCCCTGGGTGACTTTGAGCCAGCCACTCTCAGCCCACTCAATCTCACAAGGTGGTGAACTGAACAGAAGGTGGAATCTAAATCTAACAAACAAAATCTAAATGAATAGTTAAAATGAAAAACAAATCAAGCAAAGACCATCCCTCATTCCTACTAACACTAGGAAGCCTGTCATTCAACTACTATGATTTATGGCTAGTTGTTGCTCCAGTTAGTTATTGTTGGCTGGGGTCTATGTTTGCTCCAAGGGGATTTCTTTTAGTATTGTTTGCAAGGGAAGAAAGACCGACCAAGTTTGGCAGGAGGAACGGAGTCATGGAAATGCCAGAAAATCTTTTCTGTGACTGCTAAAATATTCTGGTTATCATTATCATCACAGATCTGAAAACAGGAGTTGCACTTTTGTCGGTGTCTGGCACAAACCCTGATAATGTGTATGACCTCACGCTCTCCCTGCAGACACCCACGATTGCAACTGTTTCATTTCATTGCTAACGTTTCCCTTCAAACCTTTAGAAAGTACATGGACATTCCATATTGTTCTCAAGTTCCATCAATGATTCAGTAGCTTAAATTGTTAAGGTCACGGATAACCACCATTTCAGCCCATCAGAGCAATAGCACAATTTTATGCACATTAACCTAGAAGGAAGCCTCAAGAGATTTTAATCCCAGGGTAATGAGTAGAAGATCATAGTTTAAGACTCAGCATACATAACACGAGGAACTGTCTGTAGCTTGAATCATGTCAACTGGATTTCTATTTTCTCAGTGGAAACGTTTCGCTCCTTATCCAAGGAGCTTCTTCAGTCTGAGCAAAGTTGGTAAGGGAATCCTAAATATGTTTCTAGGTAGCTGTGTGACCTTACACCTGGGGTCATGGTTATATTGAGATGTTATTTTAAGTCCTTTTATTATCTAAAGGATAATTAAAATAACATCTCAATATAACCATGACCCCAGGTGTAAGGTCACACAGCTACCTAGAAACATATTTAGGATTCCCTTACCAACTTTGCTCAGACTGAAGAAGCTCCTTGGATAAGGAGCGAAACGTTTCCACTGAGAAAATAGAAATCCAGTTGACATGATTCAAGCTACAGACAATTCCACCTGGATGACTGAGAACCTTCATAGACATAACACGAGGAAGCAAAGAAGGAACTATAATTCACTCAAGACGTTTGTAGTCACACATACATTTGAATTAAGTGTTTCAGAATGGCCTTCCCCAATCTGACAGCCTTCAGGTATGTTGGAATTGTAACTCTCAAATTTCCCAGTAGGGTTTCAAATAAGGAGAGGCTTTATGAAATACATTATTGCTAACGTTTATCTATCTCCTTACCTATCATTGGCTGAATATTGTTCTCCATTACAATGATAAACTGATGATATATACGAATAGCCAGATCGCTAAGAACCTGCCTGTATTCTGACAGATCAAAGTGTATCAGATTGTTCTTATTTTGTTGAGGTGTGTTATGCTTCATGAATTCCTGAAAGTCAATTGCATCGTTATCAACATATGGCAATTAAGATGACAAATAAACTACAGGTTTTACAGTTACACGTTTACCAGGCTATTACTAACATGTACATATCCTCAGAAGAGCACAGAGCTTTTAATACAGCTTAGCCAAAAGTATCCGTGTGCATATTTTCCCTCCTGTACAGTAGAAAATAAACTACAGAGCCAGCCATTCGATTTAATTTTATTGGAAAATATTAGGGACTGGTTTTCTGTACAATTCTTAAATTTAAGTGCATTTTGCTGAACACCAACTGTGCAATAAGTGGTTGATGAATTCAAAAGTTACAGGAGGTTATTTCTAAGACATTTCCCAATTCCTAGCAATAGCTAAAAGCGGGGGGGGGGGGAGAGGATAGATATCACTATATGTTAGAATTAAGCTTCTTACTCTTCAGAGAAATAAAGCAAAGCCAGAATTTCTGTATATGGGACCGCAGAGGCTATTTGGATTATTAAACAGAATTAATGTCAACCAAGCATGTAAGAATTAAGTAAAAGAAATGTAAAGTGACTTTTAATACAAATAGGTACCTCCTATATTTCCTTGTTAAATTAAAACAAAGAAGCAAATCAAATAGCAATTAAAAACTTGTTGGTTGTGCTACTAGTGATCAGTTAACATTCACCAAGGTGAATTACTCATTAACTATGCTTGGTTTTGGTATTATTTCATTAACAGACTTTAAAGGGAATGGATTCAGAAGGATATGGATTCAAAAGATATGGTTTCTAGGTTTTCTAGTCAATCTGTTTAAAACAGAAGATACCTCTCAGACTTATCAGTGAAATATAACACGATATTCAATGCATTTAAGGCCTTTTCTTCCCTTGCAGTTTAAATTGGTATCACTGGGTCCTGGCAATCCAACTTTTCCCCTTGCATTTCATAATGATGGTCTTATCTCCAGTCCACAATTTAGATGGTCTTAAATCATTCCCATCCCCGAAAACAACTGGTTTGTCCTGCTTACACTGACAACTTCCTATCACAATTAGAAGCTCGGAAATCACAGCACAGGATTCACCCTCTTTTTGGAGAGGCAAGGTCAGGTGATCTCTTGTATGGTGTGATCAGAGGTGTGTCCTGAGCCTATAGGATGGTGTGGTCCTACCCCCTTCCCTCAGCTCATTAACTGGCAGGAAATATCACCCATGCCAGAGATAGACATTAAGCGAGTACCAGCTTGAAAATCTTGGCATCCAGTTTATGGGGACAAGGCACTTGGCTAGCTAAGTGCTATGAACACAGGATGGTGACCACAAATTTGGACAACCTAACTTATGGAGGCAGTTCTTTTTAGCCAACCAGCAAAGGCAGTATGGGGTATTAAACCATTAGTGAGGACAGGCCCCAGGGTGAAGTTAATCTTACCTCTTCCCCACTGTACTGTTTCAGACAGTTAAGAAAATGGCACGTATTGGAAAGCCAGAAAGATAACATCTCAAAGTCTTCAGCGTGTTCCTAGATAATGAGATACTTTTCTTTAATTGTATATTTTATATACACACATAAATAGCTGACATGACTCATTCAATTAAGGAGATCTAATGGGTCGGTTCTCTCATTGCAGAAAACCAAATTGCGATTTGATGGGTTTGGGTTAGCACGATGGTATACAAGCCATTGTGATGTGAAAGATTGTAGGGAGGCGGGGGAAGGAATGGAAGGGAGAGAAGACATAAACAGTCAAGAGATAGAAGGCAAGTCCATTGACAGCTTATCTTATAAATGGCAACTCAGCCCAGGTGGCAAGGAATCTTGCTGGCTGGGGAATTCTGGGAGTTGAAGTCCACCCATCTTAAAGTTGCCAACTTTGAAAAACATTGCTTTAAATAATTTAAAGAAGATCTGCCTTAATTAACTTGCTGTAAATGAAGGTTAGTGATTTCTTTTGTCTGTGTAGTTCTTGTTTCTTCCTTGGTTTTGTCCAGCTATGTGGAGATTGATATGTGGTTTGTAAATAATAGGACGTGGCTGAGCATCTTATCTGAATCCAGTTAACTGTGAATTGTCTATTCCATTAACCATGGCTATACAAGCCATGGCTTGGTGAAATGATGAACCCAATCAGTGTTTGCTTCACACATTGAGCAAAGCCAAATCTTAGACATATGCATGAACCAGACCATTGTGTTGAAACTGATCACAATTTGGGCAATACAGTCTCAGACTTGTGGCCAATCTGTAACTGTAGCAACATATACCTTGTTGCACCACTGTTGAAGGTTTTCTGTTTTGAAAACATTCCCATAGATTTGCCATGCCAGCCATTTGAAAAGAAAGCTAGCTGTACTCAAGTGATCCTTACCTTAATGACTTGTTTTATGCCACTGATTGCCATGTTCATAAAGGATTTCAGCATGCTGTCATCATTCACATAATCTGCATATCTTATGCACATAAAGAGGATATGAGCTGGGAGGCCAGGAATCATATTAACGACTACTCCACGGGGTTTCAGATCTGCATGAATTCAAGAAAATGCCACCATCAGTTAGATCAAGGTTTCTCAACCAGGGTTCTGTGGAACCCTAGGGGTTCCCTGGGAGATCACGATTGATTTAAAAAATATTTCAAATTTGGGCAACTTCACATTAAAGAGGCAAGTTTCATTCTTCATTTTTAGTTTAAGAACACTGTTAATGCATATATACAGGCCTACCCATGAAACGAGTATCATAATTTTGTAACGTCTGGCCTAGATTGGAGCCTGAATGTGCAGGGGTTCCCTGAGGCCTGAAAAATATTTCAAGGGTTCCTCCAGGGTCAAAAGGTTGAGAAAAGCTGAGTTAGATTGTTTGGAAAGGTGCACCAAGCAACCAGAAAGAAGGAAAATGGTTCACTTTTTGAGCTGCTATGGGCTATTTTGTACTTTCTGCTCATTGACAACACCCATCAGGCAGAAGTGTCTTTGGACAATCACACTATCTAAAACAGAACTGCTTACAGCTAAATGGGTAGCCACGGATATTAGAAACCTTTCAGAAGGCACAACATTGTTTGAAGTGCTTTGGAAGTGTACTACCAAAGCAGTACTAATAATAGAGAGGAAGACTCAGGATATGAGCAGAGTAAGTGCATTTGAAAAAGCATAGGTAAATACAATACCTGTACTATTACAAAAGGGTGGAAACAATATATTAGAAGCAGAGGTGCTTGTGGATGGATAACACAATAATATTTTATTGTAAACCGCCCAGAGTCCCCCTTGAGGGGGAGATGGGCGGTGGCAAAATTTGACAAACAAACAAACAAACAAACACCTTCACAGAAAGAAAGGAGAAGAGAAATCTAGTGCAAACATACTAGGGCAAGGGTCGGCAAACTTTTTGAGCCGAGAGCCATTTTGGTATGCTCGTGCACATTTTGAAGTGCTCGAGAGCCAGGGGGCGGGGTTTGCGGGCGGGAGCCAATCGCGTGGAAGGGGGCGCTTTGGCGCGCGCTGATTGGTGGAGGCTCAGAAGGAAGGGCGCTGCCACCAATCAGCATCTCCGTTTCTTCTCCAGGGTTCTTCTCCTGTAGAAGAAACAGGGACGCTGATTGGTGGAGGCTCAGAAGGAAGGGCGCTGCCACCAATCAGCATCTCCGTTTCTTCTCCAGGGTTCTTCTCCTGTAGAAGAAACAGGGACGCTGATTGGTGGAGGCTCAGAAGGAAGGGCGCTGCCACCAATCAGCATCTCCGTTTCTTCTCCAGGGTTCTTCTCCTGTAGAAGAAACAGGGACGCTGATTGGTGGAGGCTCAGAAGGAAGGGCGCTGCCACCAATCAGCGTCTCCGTTTCTTCTCCAGGGTTCTTCTCCTGGAGAAGAAACAGGGACGCTGATTGGTGGGGGCGCCCTTCCTTCTGAGCCTCCACCAATCAGCGTCTCTGTCTCAGCGTCTTCTCCAGGGTTCGCGCCGCTTCCGGAGACCGGCTTTCTGATGTCGGTCGGCAAAGATGGAAAAAGAGCCAGCGTCAGGAGGCCAAAGAGCCAGATCTGGCTCGCGAGCCGCCAATTCCGACCCTTGTACTAGGGTGTCACACGTGCTATAGGTGTCAAAGAAAACAATCAATGGAAGATGTGGTTTCAATTAACTACTGTACATAATTGATACAGGCTCTACACTGGAAAGATAGAGAAGTATACAGTACATAATATGATTGTATTTGAGATAGATTTGGAAAAGCTGTGCCACCCACCCAAATATTGTTGAACTATCAGCATCTTCACCATTAGACATGGTGATTAAGGCTGCTCAAAACTAAGTTCACAACAAGGTCTCCATCCTTTGTGAAGACCATTCAGGGAAGAATGAATGAAGGGAAAAGGTCTCAATAACAATTTGATTACAAAGAGTGTTTCTCAGATGTGACTTACAGTAATGGTAGATCAGAGAAGAAAAGGGAATTCAGGATTCTGGAGTCTTCCAAGGGGTTAGCTTGAGAAATGAAGAGTTTAGAGAAGTTACAGAAAAAACAAAGACAGGAGACCCATTCTCCCCTACACAAATATCAGACTCCTTTAAGAGGACGGACGGACAGGAAGGAAGGAAGGAAGGAAGGAAGGAAGGAAGGAAGGAAGGAAGGAAGGAAGGAAGGAAGGAAGGAAGGTTGGTTGTAAGTACTGATCACAGCCCAAAGTCTTTAGTAACATTAATGTTTTTGGTGTTGTCTATGACTACTTGAACTGAAATTCAAAATGTTACGTACCAAGGATCAGATTTTGAACAATTTTTGCTTCATCCTCCTTTCTGTACTGCAACATTCCCATGTATTCTCTCAGCACAGAAGACAGGGATTCTTCATTGACTGTTTGGTATCAAAATATAGTTACTTCCAGCAAAAACTCCACTATATCACAAAATTGAATTTTAAGATACAAAGTGTTATGTGTGAAAAATTCATTTACAAACAAATCCTTCGCCACCAGGCTCCAAAACAGTGAGGATTTCCTTCATTCTTAACCATGTTAATCCTACTCTTAGGCATATACAGAATACAGTATCAGAATTATTCCTATTATCAAAATAGAGAAGCTATGCTACCATTTTTCAGCAAGTGTGCTCAGAGGTGGCTCTGGAGGCCTCAAAAGAGATATCTTACTTGCCACACCCTGTTTTAAATTTTGAAACAAGAGTTTCTGCAAAAACAATGGAGATTATACTGCAGTATTCTACAGAGATGCTTTTTGATGGTCACCACAAAGATGCAGACATGGAACACCATGCTGAAAACTAGGATTGGGAACTTCTGCTTAAACACTATGGGAAGTTTAAAAGTTAAGTGCAACACGTGGGACCATTACACTAAGGACATTTTGTTGGCAGAGGAATTAGGCAAGGACATCTCTTGGGACTACTATTGTTCAATCTGTATATCAATCCTCTTGTGGCCAAGAGGAATAATCTAGCTCATCATCCCCCAAAACTGAAGGCCAGATACTTTGTAATCCTCCTGTATATGGATGATGCTGTGCTGCTATCCCAGACACCAATTGGTCTAAAGCAAGCGTTACATCCTTTAGCTGCATATTGCAGTAGAGAAGCACTCAAAATTAATTATGAAAAAAAACTAAGGCATTAGTATTTGCTAAGCATCCTAAAATTCATCTCTGAATGTCTGAAACTGAATAAGCACCCGATCAAACGAGTCAACATCTTTAAGTATTTAGGGACTGTGTTTCATGCTACTGATTAATGCAGGGCACACATGGAATATGTTGCCCACAATGCACAGAGGTCAACAACAGCCCTGCAGTCTTTTTATTACACTAGAGGTGCATTATTCATACCTGCTGGTGAAAGGTCTCACTCACAAAAGCAGGAGGAGGAGTCTAAAAGCAATGGAGGTCCCCAGATTGACCATAATTTTGGTCTGATTTTCCTCAATATTCCATGCTTTCCAACAGTTTTAAAACAGACATTAAATGCTCTCACCTGTTTCAATTGACTTTCTAAGGGTCCTGATCTGATCCTGAAGTTTCCTTATCAATCTGTCCTTCTTATCTAGCTCTTCTTCTAGATCCTAGGATGTCAATGGAGTTGAGGAAGAAAAATGCACATTAAAAAGGCCGTTGTCAGTTACGGGAATGGAATCACCCAGCTGTATCCTTACCTAACAGACAACATTTTGGTTGGCTACTGACCAATAGAATGCATGTTAGAAAGCCACCTTCTTTCTCACATGGAGTACCATTTTTTACTCTGACATGGAATAAATCCACTTTTTAAAAGAAAGTTAATGTAACCAAATGTATGAGCAATCATCTCTCCTATCTAATTGCAGATGAAGGAGAAGAATTGTGAGACTTGCTTATCTTTCAGCAGTTTATAATAAACTATAATAGCAAGCATGTTAGAAAGCCACCTTCTTTCTGACATGGAGTACCAACAGAGGAGAGCAGTGTTTCTCAACCTTGGCAACTTGAAGATGTGTGGACTTCAACTCCCAGAATTCCCTAGCCAGCCTTGCTTGAAGTCCACACATCTTCAAGTTGCCAAGGTTGAGAAACACTGCTCTCCTCTGTTGGTACTCCATGTCAGAAAGAAGGTAAAGGAGTAGAGGCTGAATTTGCAAGCCTTCATCTCAAGTCGATAGGTATTTCATCAATTAAATCCATTTTTTAAAAGAAAGGAATTAATGTAAGCAAACATACAAGCAATCATCTCTCCTATCTAATTGCAGATAAAGGAGGAGAATGGTGAGACTTATCTTTTAGCAGTTTATAATAAACTATTTCTAAGAATCTGGATCTTCCTTACTGTATTTTCCATGGTAAGGTACACCACATCTTGCCATATTTTGCTACCAGTCCCATTTGCTCTTTCAGGCTGTTTCTCCAGATGATCATTGTCCCCCTGAAACTCTAGAAACGTGGGTATCATCTTTCCCTTAGTATACATTTCCTTTCGAAGTGGCAGGGCTCTAAAAAGTATAAAATATGTTTTAACTTTTTTTTTTCTGTGCACAAAACTGAGTCTTGCTATAAAATGTTCTATATAAGCTCCACTTTCTATGCATTTGAAGCTCACTTTTTTATCCCAGGGTCAGAAAAAACAAAAACCCTCCTGCCCTTCTTTGTTCAAAGAGGCGGATGTTCTGCAGAAATCAGCAAGTGAAGCTTTGCACAATACGAAGCTATACAAGATCACTTTCTAAAGAGCTATTCGGCGAAACCTTTAGGTTGCAAAACACAGAAACCCTTTCTGAAATAAGTGGCAATTTCTTACAAGTGGCCAACATAACTACTCATTTTAGGTCTTCCTTTCCATTTAATCTGCCTGTGTTTGCACAACATGAGTAAGCACAAACTAGCCAACCATATTTTAGACTAGCAAATTATACAAACTCAGCCCCATATAAGCTAGTTTAAGGTTCAGGATATTGTGTGAACCCAGAACATATAATTAATAGAGTAAACTGTGGTTAAGTTAATCATGGATAAGCCTGTTATGAAACTACTGCTTCTAAAGTTCAATGCCTGGATAAATCTAGATTTTATTTTTTCAGATTTAAACCTGCTTACTGTTTTTGTGTCCCCTCCTCATCTGGGCTTTGATGTGACCAATCTTTCATGCCTTCCATTCTCTCTTCAACAATAAAGATGAAAGTTTTAATCAGTAAACTCATATTATAATTTAATACCTTGAATATGATAATAGTAATCATATTTTTGCTGGTTTGAAACTCAACATTAAAAAAAGCTGGCTTGAAACTCAACATTAAAAAAACTCAGATCATGGCATCTGGTCCCATCACTTCCTGGCAAATAGAAGGGGAAGAAATGAAAGCAGTGACAGATTTTATTTTCTTGGGCTCCAAGATCACCGCAGACGGTGACTGCAGCCATGAAATTAAAAGACGCTTGCTCCTTGGGAGGAAAGCTATGGCAAACCTAGACAGCATATTAAAAAGCAGAGACATCACCTTGCCGACAAAGGTCCGTATAGTTAAAGCTATGGTTTTCCCAGTAGTAATGTATGGCTGTGAGAGTTGGACCATAAGGAAGGCTGAGCGCCGAAGAATTGATGCCTTCGAACTGTGGTGCTGGAGAAGACTCTTGAGAGTCCCTTGGACTGCAAGGAGGTCAAATCAGTCAATCCTAAAGGAAATCAACCCTGACTGCTCATTGGAAGGACAGATGCTGAAGCTGAAGCTCAAATACTTTGGCCACCTAATGTGAAGAGAGGACTCACTGGAAAAGACCCTGATGCTGGGAAAGACTGAAGGCAAAAGGAGAAGGGGACGGCAGAGGATGAGATGGTTAGATAGCATCACCGATGTAATGAACATGAATTTGAGTAAACTCCGGGAGACAGTGGAGGAACGAAGAGTCGGACACGACTAAATGACTGAACAACAAAAATCATATTTTTACATGCTAGAATATTTAAAGAGAGGCTGGATGGAAGAATATGAAGCAATACAGGAAAACAAAGGAGTGAAAGAAGGGGAAAAAACTAGACATTTGCAAAGTTCATCAAACAGGCCATCCAGACACATAATACGAATGATACAGCAAGATTCACAATATACAATATGACCTCCCATTTAAAAGAGAAAACAATTTCACAGAACATGAATAATTAAGACTTTATAAAGTACAGCCTATCATCCATCATTGGCTGTTACTAGGCAGCCATTTATGGATGGCAGAGTTTTAAAGCCTAATAAAACATGAAGATTATATAGAACTAAAAATCTTCCAATAATAGCTCTTTTTTTTAATGATAGGCAAAATGAGAAAGCCAGCCCACTTAAGGAACCCGGAGTCTTTCTCTTGAAATACCTTTGCCTTCCTGGAAGATAGTATTCTCAAAAATAATTCTAATATATTTACTTAATTAATTTATTCTAGAGTTATGCTATTTTGTTCAGGTGTATTATTTATCCTCTTTGCCTATTCCTGCCCAATCTAGCAGGGAAATTAATTATGGGTAAAGAGTGTGTGTGCGTGCGTGTGTTATTATCAGCCCAAATCAGGATGAAGCTCTCTTTGTTGAATGTTATGAATTGTAATCTAGCACTCTGGTCCAATGAGAGTTGGTAGATGGATACTTTTTGATTTCCCAGTCTTGGGCTAAGAGAGTAACTGGCCCAAAGTCATCCAGCCAGCTCCATGCCTAAGGAAAGGTTAGAACCTGGGTCTTCCTGTTCCTAGTTCAGGACCTTTACCACCAAAGCATCCTGGCTCTTGGGCTGAGAGGGAGGGACTGGCCCAAAGTCATCCAGGAAGCTTCCATGGCTGAAGGGCTCCAGAACCTAAGACCTTCCCACTCCCCGCTCCAGCACCTTCACTACTACACCACATTGGCTCTCATATCCATCCATCCATCCATCATCCATGTCATCTCTGTGATGACATCATGACATGCACGATACCATTCTGGCTTCCGTTGGATGAGCATGCTGAAAACTAAAACTGTGACTGAGCCTATGCACACCACTCAGCCATATTCCTGTCTCACCAGAGTAGAAAATCCATAGCAAAAAACGCGAGTGTTTGCAGAAATTCTCCCCATTATGAAAATTACCGTTATTCTTTGCAAGTTCATCTTGAAGACGATTCTCAAGATCCAACTTCTGCTTCTGAAGTTCAGAAACCTGCAGCTTAAGACTGGGCATCATCTTCACCAAAAAAAGGAGTGGGGGTGGAGAAGAGTCCAATAACTACGTCATTCAACAGCTCTATTTTAATAATAATAATAATAATAATAATAATAATAATAATAATAATAATAAATATTTTCCCCAGTAATTATTATTCACTTTCTTTGAACCATTCAAAGAGATCTCACAAAATCAAGCCAGCAGTTTGGGAACTGATAGTTAAAAACAGGCATCATGCTTGCATGCAAGAACTGCAGGCCAATTTGTAGTAGCTACAGCTGGTTTTGCTAACCGCTTACCTGTTTCTATTTGGAAGCCATTTGGTTCTAGGAGATATTTCTAAGTTCTATAATAGTCCTCACCATATTTTCTGAGGTTAGCCTGGCAACCTGGAGACGAATACTTTCATTAGTGTCATTTTCTTCTCTGAAGAGTTTCTGTAGGTGGGTGATTTCTTGACTAAAATGGTTTACTTTAGAGTTCAGATCTTCTATCTCCCTTTCATAGTTCTCTTTCTGATCCTGGAAATGTCTTTCCAAAACTCTGCAGGAGGAACAAAAATAAAGTACTGTACAATAAACAGGACAGCAGTATTAAGACAATGCGTATCTCTGCCAAGAGCAAAAGCAATCCAGAAAAAAAATCTTTGGCCCCAATTCAGAAAAATTGACTTGTTAACAAGGATAGAACTTTTTCGATTACATAGAAATTCTGGCTAATTGTAATTCTGACAAGATTCTAATTATACCTTTGCTAATTATTGAATACTGATTTGATGTTAATAATGGTTTTGATCACTTTTACACACAGCATTAATGTAATGTTACCTCAACATTTTTACTCAGTTTTATATAGCTTATAAATCTCTTTTCCCTTCTCTTTTTTCTTTTCAACTTTTTCTCAGGGTTGTGCTTTCAACTATCTATTTAATAAAAGGAAGTTTTTTAAAAAAAATCATCCCATACAAACTTATTCACTTCCACAACATGTGTGCAGAAGAATGGATCACTTCCTTCATTAATTAACACCAGCCATCCTCAATTTGATGCATCCAGAAAGACTAAGCTGGCAACTTTCAAGGCTAACTTGAAATACTAAAAGATGCACTTTCATTAGTTCTTGATGGCATCAGGCCAAGAAAGTTGGATCTAAACAGTAGGAACCCCAGCAATTAAACTACAAATACGTTGAGGAACCTCTACATCTGGAAATATGGAGACCCACTGAGGTTACCTTACCATGGTTATTCTAACTGGAGCTGGTGAGAGTTGAAATCAATATCTGGAGAGTCATAGGTTCTCCACCCTGATATGCAGCTGGGACAGAAAAGTTATACTGAATCATAGAGTTGGAAGGAGCTATTTAGGTCATAGAGTTGAACCTCCTGCTCAGTAAAAGGTAAAGGTAAAGGTTCCCCCCACACAGTTGTGCAGTCGTGTCCAACTCTAGGGGCCGGTGCTCATCTCCGTTTGTTAGCCGAAGAGCCAGCACTGTCTGAAGATGCTTCCACGGTCATGTGGCCGCATGATGCACGCGGAACGCTGTTACCTACCCACCGAAGTGGTACCTATTCATCTACTTGCATTTGCATGCTTTCGAATTGCTAGGTTGGCAAGAGCTGGAGCTAGTGCGGGAGCTCACTCCGCACGCAGGGCTAGGGATTCGAACCTCCGAACTTGCAATCTTCCGATCGACAAACCTGGCGTCTTACCCGCTGAGCCACCACGCTCCTGCTCAGTGCAAAAAGCCAAATTAAAGCATCCATGACTGATGGCTGTATAGCCTCTCCTTGAGCATCTCCAAAGAACAGGAGCCCAACTCCTCTCTGGGTAATTGGTTTTGGCTTAAAAGACAAGTTTAAATGACTAAAGTTGCTTTAGACGTGATTAGGGTGGTTTCCCAGAAAAGTTATTCACCTAATGGAATGTACTTCTTTTACTTGCATGAGAGTCAATTGGTCAAGGAGAGTTTAAGATTTAGCCCATGACATCAAATCCTTAGCATCTACAGACCAAATACCCAGTATTAAAAAAAAGAAAGTTGAGATAACAGAGTAGGTTTGAACCATGTCAGAGGTAAGCTGCTGAAATAAAAACTCTTAAATTAAGCCTTGTAGTAAACAGACCCACAGAACAGAGCTACTGACCTGCATTTTTGACAGTCAAGACATTGCTATTTCTTTTCCATAACGTTTGAAACTGACTTGTGCTGAGTCAGCTTGTGGGTATCTACCTCAATACTATCTAACCAGATTGGGTGTATCTCCCCAAAGATCTAGAAGTATCCAAGATTTAGTTTTATGAATCTAAATATACAACAAAGTTATCTAAGGCTTAGTTCTAGGAGTTTTCAAACAGATGAATTGATTTCTACTGTTTACTGAAGTTCTCGTAAACAGAGTGCAGGCTGCCAATGTTTTAACCAAAGAGAAGGAGAAACACAGTTTCTGCTCAGTGTCTACTGTCAAAAGCCCCTGAAAGTCAAAGTCGACAATTCCAATTGACCACGGATTTGGTTTCCAAGCCAAAAAATTAAAAGTCTGGTAGCACCTTTTCCGACCAAGACATTTTATTAAAAACCATAAGCTTTTGTAAGCTGAAGCTCACTTCATCAGATGCAAAGAGTGGCTAGACTGATGGGGGATTTAAACTGGGATGGGGTGGGGAGGCAACGAAGGCAGAGGAAGGCAAGTTGGTTATGCAGGTCACATGATTACAAGTACCCTATCAATTAACAATTGTTGTGTGTTAAAAAAACAATTGCAATATGTTAAACACTATCACAGCACCATCACAGGCCCCAACAAGTACACACACAAGAGTAGAGGTGATTTCACGTGTTGTTCCTCTAACACAGTGCTTTTCAGACTTGGCAACTTTAAGATGTGTGGACTTCAACTCCCCAGCCCCAGCCTGGGTGTTGAAGTCCACACATCCTAAAGTTGCCAAGTTTGAAAAAAACTGCTCAAACGTGATATATGCCATTATCTGCCAGCAATGCCTCTCTGGATTCTACCTAGGACAACAGGACAAACTCTGGACACCATAAACCTTTCCAAGCTCTAACCCTTTAAAGCAGGGTGAGGCAACTTTTCTCTTATGGGATCAATAGAGAATGACTTTTTTTCCTTGTTGCTGCTACAATCAAACTCTTTTACACACAAGCTGTCCCCCCACATGAAAGCAAAACTGTTCTGGTTTTCCTCAGGATGATCTCACCCAAAGCATTTGGAAAACTGCTTTCCAGAGATCACATGACTTCATTGTCCCAATCAGTGAGTAAAGACTGGGAGCAACATACAGCAAAACCTCAATTTGATGGCCCTCCACTTATTGGAATTCAACGCAGTAAACAAAATGAACCTCCAGACACCCTTCAGAAATAATGGCTTAAGTCCATTGTATGCAAAGTAAATTGGATGATCCACTTAAATTTACAGTTAGTCAATTATGTCTTTACACAGAGTACATAAAATGACATGAATTGATGTGAATGATTCAAATTTGGATTTAAAAGGTATTTGGGATAAACGGAAAGCCCTTCTGTTAAATTAAGACTTTACTATACAAGCGGTTAAGATAGCATCACCGATGTAATGAACATGAATTTGAGTAAACTCCGAGAGACAGTGGAGGACAGGAAGGCCTGGCGTGCTATGGTCCATGAGGTCACGAAGAGTCGGACACGACTGAACGACTGAACAACGACGATACAAGCGGTTATGATAAAGGACCAGAAACCCTGTTTCTCCACATCTTCTGCTCCACTGTCATCCCCATGCTAAGGGAGACATTAATTTTAAACACGAAGAGCGTTCCCCCACTCTACTAAAGTTCACAAGTTACTGCTGCAGGACAATATAGGCCATCATCTGGCAGCTTCATTACATGATACCTGACGTAAGCATTGTGCTTCCATTATTCCTACCAATACGTGACTCAAGGCCGTCTCCAAACAAATGGGAATATAGCTCACCGTGTGGCTTTTTTCAGGCCTTCATAAGCAAACCAGAGTTCACCATCTTCATTTAAATGTTCCAAGTCTTCAGCAGACAATCTGTTTATAAGGCAAAAAGGGAGAGAGGAAGCATGTGATTTGTGAAGCAGAATTGGAAGCTGCTGCTGTTCTGACAAGCCAAGAAAGGCACATCAATACCTGCTCCTCACGGATGTAAAGTCATAGCTTTCCGAGAGTTGCTTTGTAATGTCGGACATCTTCTCTAAATGAGAAAAAAGAAAAGAAAAGCTACATGCATGTTGGGTTTCCACTTTGACCACTTTGCAGTCTGCATGACTGCAGTTCCTGGTTTGCTTCAGTTGACGGCATCAATTGTTTTGCTTCAGTAATCAAGTTTCACTTAACAGCTACGGGTCAGCTTCATCTAGTTTGTTGCCTTCCAGATATGTTGGAATTGCATTTCTGGACTTCCATTCCCATTACCTTCCATTCCCATTGCATGCTGGCTGGGGATTCTGGGAGTTGAAGTCCACACATCTTAAAGTTGTCAAGGTTGAGAAACACTGCGCTAGACCATGAAATGTCCCACTTTGTCCTTCACAAAGTGGTCACATTGAAAGGGCTGAATATTCCACTAATGTAGTATATTTAGTCAGGAAGCAGTTTTGAGAAATGCTCATTTTGAGTTTTTGCCAATTAATTCTCCCAATTTGAACTCCTTCATTTCCTTCTTTTTGTGCAAAACACCTCTGTATTTCCAGGGTCATGGCATAAATGTACACAGATGAGTTCAAGATGGAAGGGTACATAATTATAGCACTTAAATGTGAAATCCATTCACCAGCACATTTTAATTATGGGAATGAGTGATGTTTTCAAATTACCTCTCATTTCACGCTTCTGGTATTGTAGTTGCTTCTCCGCATCCAGTTTTTGAATCTGAAGAAAGTCTATTTCTTTTCGCAATTCCGAGATTGTCTACGTTCATTAAACATTTATAGAATGAGACACAGTTCAATGAGATGCAAAGAATGAGGAAAAAGGAAAATGCTACAATAGCAGATTAAAGCACGCTTACTTGTTTTTCCCATAAATGTATTTTGAATTAAAGTGGAAGACAGAATGATGATCTTTAGTATGAAGTATTTTGGGAAGAAGGGTTCAAAAATTTCATGCTGTCAGAGTGATATGGGTTCCTTGTCATTTCCTAATCTTAGAATCGAATTATCTGATCCATTGTTGTTATTTTAATGTTAAAGGAATGTTTAATGCAGTGGTCCAGATATTGATGTTACATCTTTTGTTGACTATTCAATAGCCAAAATGTGTGTCTCCTGTGTCTAGGCTGGTGACAAATCCTGACCACTAAAGGATTTCTTTCCTTTCCCACTTGCATCCTCACTCAATCCCAAACATGAGATGAAAACCAATAATTTGGAATTATTTTTAAGTATTATGGGGCTTATTATTATTGGGTTTAGGCAGGAAGACCTTTTAGGGAAGGCAGAGGTTGGTGGAAATAAGAGTAAAATACGTTAACAATGTGCAGCATGCGAAACTGGGACTTTGTATAATGTAAGAAACAATCCAAAATTAATACGCATCTGTTTCATTTGTTATCCTACCTTTATTTGATTTGTAAGTTCCTCTATTTCTGTTTTTAAGCCATCCTGAATTTGTTGCATTTCCTGAACCTGATTCTGTAGCTGGGTGTTTCCCTCTTTGAGCAATATCATTTCTGCATTGAGGAGCTCTATCTTTTCTTCATAATCTTGTTTCTGGCTCTGGAACTTTTTCTCAAGTGTTCTACAAAGATTCAGAAGGACATCCTCATCTCTCTAGGAATACAATTCTATAAATCTAAGACACAAGTCTATGAAGGTTCTCAGTCATCCAGGTGGAATTGTCTGTAGCTTGAATCATGTCAACTGGATTTCTATTTTCTCAGTGGAAACATTTCGCTCCTTATCCAAGGAGCTTCTTCAGTCTGAGCAACTTAGTCTTACCAACTTTGCTCAGACTGAAGAAGCTCCTTGGATAAGGAGCGAAACGTTTCCACTGAGAAAATAGAAATCCAGTTGACATGATTCAAGCTACAGACTAAGACACAAGTAAATCACAGATGTGTAATCTCTCTCTTGTAGATGTGGTTGGGGAATGTGACGATACAAAAAATATCTGAAAATATGGTATTTTTAAAAAGTAGATAATAAAAGAACAGAAACAATAAACTAGCAGCATTACACAAGTATAAATTTCACTCCTTTCTTCCAGTACCCGTATTTTAATTGGAAGATATATATGCTAATAACTTTGAAAAAAGAAAATGAAACACCCTCTTTGAATGATAAGAAGCATTTGAAAATCTGTGGAGCTGTTTTATTGCAACACTATGAGATTGCACTGGAGCAATGGGAGAACATGTGGAACAAAGGTTTGAAATTTACTTTGAATTATAATTTAAAAGAGAATTTTTATAAAATGATGTATCGTTGGTATTTAACTCCTGATAAGTTGTCAAAAATGTATAATGGAATAATGAATGTTTGTTGGAAATGTTCTCTTGGTGAAGGAACTCTTTATCATCTTTGGTGGACTTGTGAAAAGGCCAAAAAATGTTGGGACCAAATATGTGCTAATATTCAAAAGATCCTTAAAGTGGACTTACAAAAAAAAAACCAAAACTGTTTCTCTTGAGTCAGATAGAGAAGCAGCTTGAGAAACAACATGGGACTTTGCTTTTATATATGATTACAGCAGCAAGATGTGTATATGCACAGAGATGGAAAGATCCACAAATACCTACAGCGGAAGACTCGATTAACAAACTGATGGAGCTGGCCGAAATGGCCAAGTTAACAGCACTGATAAGAGAAAATACTGTTTCTGGATTTGTCTCTACTTGGCAACCACTTTTAAACTACTTGCTTGTGTCAGAAAAAAATGAAGCTTTGATTTTGGGTTTTAATGGTTAAATGGTTTGATTTGATAGAAATAATGTTACTAAGGTTTAACTAATAGTAAGAGATTATATTTGCAAATGTATTCATATCTGTATTGGAGAAGGTTGGAAGTCACTTTCTGTTTCTGTTCTCTGTCTGTTCTGCACTTTTACAGTTTTTTTTCTTTAGTTCTGTACTCTATCTTTTCTATATTCTATCTTTTAGTTATATTCTGAAAATTAATAAAGTTCTTTGTTAAAAAAACAGATTGCAGAGGCACAAAGCTCAAGATGTTGGTAAACAGTCTATCCACATGATTAGGAGGTCATTCAAAAAGTCACAAAAGTTGTGTTGTTATTGCGCCCCCTGGAGATCTGGAACTGTAATGGCAGGCCTTATTAAATACTTTTAATTCCTAAATTTATTTTTGTAAATAGGGTTGTGGAAAACACACATATACAAGAGCCCTAATTATTCTTAGCAAACTTTCCCACTGCATGCAGCGAAGGGAGTCGTGCTAGCTTTTGCAGGGTAGAGCCCATATTCCTTAGCAACTGAGTATGTATACGTCTGCTTACAAATCCTACTTAAATTAGTAACTCCTGCTGGAAACATCTTCACTCCTTTTAAAAATATTCACTTTCCTTGCAGAAGAGAAAATCAAGACTGTAAGAAAATGGCAATTTGAAATGAGAAGTTAAATTCCGTACATTCGTTGCCTCTCCTCTCTTTGAACGTCAGAGAACAGCTGCTTCGTCAAATTATCCATTTTATCTGAAGGGAGATAATGCTTACATTAAAAAAAAGTTTAGGTAGAATGAAATAGCCAGATGTAAATTTGTAAAGGCTAACAAACAAAGCTTAGAAAGTTTAATTTTACGTGAAGTAATTTTACATAGCAGTCTACAATGGCTGGGAAAGACATTATGCGAGTTTTAAAAAGCCAGATCTGTATTTACCGTAAAGTGAATTTAATGTTAAAGCATCAAAGTTGTTGCCTTCCAGTTATACTGAACTTAAGACTCATATATCTCCCAACAATCATGGCCAAAGGCATTTTGTTTAGATAAGTGCCAAGATAACATTAAACTTTTTAAAGCACTGTTATAAAAATATTTGTATTGTGAATGTTTTTTGGTCCATTTTTTAAACTCTTGTTGCTTTATTGCTGGCTACTATATTTTTAGGATAATGAACCATGGTTGGAAAGCCCTAGGTCTCAATTCACATAATCTATGAACTATAAACCAGAGTTTACAAGGCAGAATGGTAGGATTCACTCAGCACATGATGCCAAAACTGTGTTTGTGTTCAATAATCTGGTTTGTAAATTCTAGTTTATATTATGGCTTATTATGAAGCTAGTATGAAAAGATCCAAGTAACAACTGTAATTCCCAGAATAACGGTAGGTCACACCTTTCATTTCCTCTGTTTTCTCTTGAAGTTCCTTTTCCAACTTCTTCTTCTGTTCTTGCAGCCCTGAGTTGTGGCTTTCAAGTTCTGAGACCCTCTACGAGGAGAAAGTAAAAGAAGAAAAAAACCCTCATTTTTAAGAGCACCATTTATTTTCTATATATGGGTGGCTGAATCACACTGCTCGCAATCTGAACTTTTTTTGCTGTATAACCTCTTTATTTTGTTATAAATTATCTTACGCCTCACCTGTTCATGGCCAATTCTGTACTTCTTTTCATTTTCTTCAGATATTTTTCTCTGCACAGTTAATTTTTCAAGATCCTGTTGAAGTTTCTGAATTGTCTCTATATCACTGGAGTGATTTGAAGCAAGGGTGGTCAGCTTTTCCAACAAAGTATGATTTTCCTTATTCTAAAGTCAGGATAAAGCAAACATTAGGCAAGATAATAAAAATACACTGGTCTGTTATTTTATAAAACAATCAACTAAAATTGCCCCTTTCAATTGCCAAGAGACCTATCTAAAAGGAAAGCTGGCATGCCTACCTAGATGATAATACCCATATCTAGACATATTTACTCAACCTTCAGAATGGATATTGACCGAAGCCTCCATTAGAACCACCATCTGAGTCTAGAAGTATGGGCATCCACAGAGGGGGGAAGGAAAAGCAACTGCAAATGATGTGAATTGCAACATGGTACCATGTTCCACATGGTGTCATCATGGATTGCACCAGAGGTCTATGTCTACAGAGTTTGAAATTTTGACCTTTAACACTTACACTGCTTGTGAAGTATGGGCATATATTTCAAGACTGACACATTAGTTATTAAACATACAGTATTTGTGTCCCACCATCATTCAAGCCAAGAAGGCTTGGGCACATCCTTAAATCAAATAATAAACCTAAAAATATCCTCCCCAAAACACCATACCAATAAATAAGCTTGCATATGAATTATCAAATGCTTGGGCAAACACAATTATTTCCATTTGGTACTGGAATAAAAAATAATAACAATAATGATGTTGGCTGGCAACATATGTATCTGTCAGGAAGGTATCTGTCAAGGAGGAGACCAACACCAAAAATTGGACCTTATTGTCCAGGTGCCAAAACCAGACTTCAGAATACAGTTCCAAGGAGCACAAAAGTGTATTATTGAACAATATATATTTAACTATCAGGACTCTTGTGACACCAAACACATTCATTATCACATATTAATTATCCATGAGACTCTGCATAATAATAACTGTGATAGGCTTGAAGATGCTACAATATTCTGCTCTTTTTCCTGCAAATGGCCAACACAGTTACACCTCTGGAATATATATGGATGATTGACTCCAAAGAATTCAGCTTTTGGTACACAGAAGTTATTAATTCTTGCTCAGTTAGCCATTACTTTACATCCTGAAACTTGTCGCTTGCATAAAAATTATAGACAATTCAAAGCACAACTTGATACTTCCTAGCTACCTGCTCTTCCAGTTTTTTCTGCAGTCGCTGGACCCTGTATGAAAGCTGGATGTTCAGGACAAAACGGCGAATGCTCTGGAATCGGCGTCTTGCCAGCCATGCTCGTGCGTATTTCTGCAGAATTAAAGCTTTCTGTTCTTCAAGCATCTTTATAAGAAAATTGAGATCATGCCTCATCATTTAATAACCATCTGTTCGGGAAACAGTTTACTAATTTGCTGAAATAGTAAATTAAGTTCATCCGCAAAGACTGTAACAAAGGTAATAAGTAAATCAGAGGCTGCTGATCAGGATGATAAGCCCTCCTCTTAGAGCTGCTGTGGACAGACTTCTGCCCTTAGTTTTGCAAAGGACCAGCTTTTTCTACCTCCAGCAGAGGGAGGTGCTGGAGTAAGCTGACTCAGTAGATGACCAAGAGCAATGCCTCACTCCCTGGATGTGGATTCTCACTGAGATGAGAAGATGATCTGTATAGGCAATGTCGAAGTTCTTCCAGCTGGGGAAACTACATTCACAACAACATGCATCTCATGAATGATGTGGTATACAGCTACTTCTGTCTAGACCAGTGTTTCTCAACCTTGGGAACTTTAAGACGTGTGGACTTCAACTCCCAGAATTCCCCAGCCAGCCATGCTGGCTGGGGAATTCTGGGAGTTGGTCCATATATCTTAAAGTTCCCAACGTTGAGAAACACTGGTCTAGAAGGATAGGAGCTAAATCTAGAAGAAGGGTTTTTTTTTTCTCTGGTAGGGTTTACCTGCATGCCCTCTATGTTACTACAAGGCTTTAAAAAAGTCTTAGTCCATGATGATATCAAATCCATGAACCATACATAGTTAAAGGAACAAGAGAAATCTCTTCCAAATTTACAGGTCATTCTGATGGTCAACAACTGGGTTTTCAATATATAATTGGAAGGGGGTGCCATCCTGTTCTTCACCAGTGCTAATGGAATTCTGATTCTACAGCCAACCAATTTCAAAGACCACGTTAAGAAATCCAGCACCATTCTGGTTTCTTCTAAAGCTTGAAGGATGCTGCCAGTTCCACAAGGTAGACCAGTCCAAGAAATCACTGGGAGGCTACAACTACTTTTATTGAGATTGGCTATAACAACTGAAACTTGCACGTCTGATTGTGTTATACCACCTCCTCCTCATACTCCAGTGGATTAAGGAAATGTCTGTCTGAGTCACTTCCGGATGTTATCTTGTTGTTCTAGACAAGTTTCAACTCCTTTTGCCGAGGGAATGGATCAGTCAGCCTTACCAGGTGGACCAGACAGGAAACACGACCCGATGAGCTAATTCTACTTTATTGTAAGGCTACATTAACAGAATCTTGCAAGTCTGAAAGTACAATTCTCCCCCGTCTCCTTTACACCCCGAGAAATTAGGGAGGGTCTCTTCTGAACCTCTTGCCCCACCCACTATCCAGCTGCGGTCTAAGCTGTCTCTTATTTGACTGTTCCCTAGGCCCCGTCTCCCATGGTCTTTCCCACATACCATTAGAGGATCCTGCACATCTCCATCAATGTCATCTTCCTTACTCTCTACAGGTGCTTCACTTTACAAGGAATTTGAGGGAAGCCCCTTCAAAGAGTTTCTCTTCATTAGCAACAGGGGAATGGATTGGCCGGGGTAGATGGAGAGACCCCTCTTCAACTTCTCCTTGAGGCAGATGCCATCTTGCCTTGGCAGGATGCTTCCCTGCGTTGAGGCACTGCAACATGCCACCATGAAGTGAAGCCCCCTTATCCAGAGGGACCTACATTCTTTACTGAATAATAACCTTGAACCATCGACTATGGGTCCTTGGTGAACTCTGTTTCAAAGATTTGTACCTTTCTGTAGTTCTTCCTTGCTAGAAATCCCCGGGCAAAGGCTTGGATCGTCAAAGCAGCCACACGGATAAGTTGGCATAGTTTACGCACTAAGTATCCTCGGCTGTATTTCTGGATAACTATGGCAGCCCAGGTTTCCTTTAGGGCCCTGGCAGTTATAGCTTTCCTGGAGAAAAAGGAGTAAGACCTTTAGTTGTGAAACTCTTCCTTGAAGGAATCTTCTCAAGAAGTTGCTTTCTACCCAACAGTTTGCCTTCACAACGTTACTGCTAGGGTGTATCTCATGGGTATATCCAATCAATGGCTTATTTTGCTACAAATATGACAGTTGGGAAGCTGCCCATTAACAACTGGGGGACCAGCACGATTGTTCCTTGCAAATACCGTACAGTCCTCTGTCCTCGGAAGTATTGCTGTATGATAACCGCTGCTTGTCTGACGCGGAGGAATTTCTTCCTCTGGAGCCAGCCTCGGATATTCTTCTGAACCATAATGCATGCTTGTCTCAGTTGATCTGACCGCACCTTTTCCAAATAAGCAACCTGCCCCGCTCTGAAAAAAATCTTTGTCCTACCAAACTGATACTGGCTTGGATCCTGGGGAAAAAAATATGTATGTATGTATACGTGTGAGAAATATCTTAAAATCAGTGCCGGCATGATACAAAATGTTAGAGCTAGTTTCCATAAGTAATTGGGACCAAATGCATTTTCAGCTAGGGAAGGTGCTTAATTTATTAATTCTGGTTATTAAGCATCCAGATAATTTCTGACACCAGAAGGGCTGGCACCTTGGATTGGTGTCAACCCTAGAAGACAGACCAGACCAAGAAACCAATGCCATGTAGGTCAGGACTATTTTTATTGTAACAGCTATATTAACAGAATCTTGCAAGTCTGAATGTGCTTCCCCCCTCCCTCACTGTATCTTCATGTGGACTAGGGAGGGGCCTGTCTGAGACATTTTCTCAAGTTAGTTTCTTGGAACAGGCTTATCTGACTATTGCTCTGGTCTTCCTCCTGTCCTTCAAGGCCATTCCCTCTTCCCTCTACAACCGGGGATAGTTACAAGACCCCTGACCTGAATTAGCCGCTGCAAAACCATCTTGCAAATTTGTTTCTTGTCCGTTAGAGAAGGTTCACCTTGAGACATGAGAATGCAGTAACGGCTGTAAAACTCAATATAAGTCCATCTGTCCAAGGAAAAGAACATTTGAATTGGTTAATTAGACAGATGAGAAGTAAATATTTGAAGGACGTAGGGATATCACTACACACCTTGATGGGTAACTCTGAGAGCTAATACGGATTGTTTCTAACACCCCACATGCTCGTAACTGCTGGACCACCCTTTTGGAATCAAACCTAAGAAAGGAGGAGAAAACAGCTGGTTTCTGCCAGATTAATTAACAAACATGACCTGTCTTTTTATTCGCTACATATCACATTCAATGGTTTTAATAAGGAGCAAACTACTATTGCTGATTTTGAATAGGTAAAGGTAAATGTTTCCCCTGCACAGTTGTGTCCGACTCTAGGGGGCGGTGCTCATCTCCGTTTGTTAGCCGAAGAGCCAGTGCTGTCCGAAGACGCTTCCACGGTCATGTGGCCGCATGACGCGCGCGGAACGCTGTTACCTACCCACGGAAGTGGTACCTATTTATCTACTTGCATTATCTACAAACGCCACCTCCAACTTCTTGAAAGATTCCATCAACGCTGCCTCCGAAAAATTCTGCAAATTACTTGGGAAGATAGGCGGACTAATGTTAGCGTATTAGAAGAAGCGAAAACCACCAGCATTGAAACAATGATCATCCAACATCAACTTCGCTGGACCGGCCATGTTGTTCGAATGCCTGACCATCGTCTTCCAAAGCAGCTACTTTACTCCCAACTTAAGAATGGAAAACGGAATATTGGTGGACAGCAAAAGAGATTCAAAGATACTCTCAAAGCTAATTTAAAAAAATGTAATATCAGCATTGAGAACTGGGAAGCCCTAACTCGTGAGCGTTTCAATTGGAGGTCAGCCTTTATTAAAGGCGCTATGGACTTTGAAGAAGCACGAGTACAGGGCGAAAGGGAGAAAAGAGCTAAAAGGAAGGCACGTCAGGCAAACCCTCATCATGACCGTCTCCCACCCGGAAACCTATGCCCTCATTGTGGGAGGTTGCGCGGATCCAGAATTGGCCTTTATAGCCACTTACGGATCCACTGTTAAAATTTTACCTTTGGAAGACAATCTTACTCGGCTACGAGTGATCGCCAATGATGACGACTTGCATTTGCATGCTTTCGAAATGCTAGGTTGGCATTTTGAATACCATGTTAAAATAAACATTATTTTCTTGTAAAGCGTGGCTATGCCATCTTTACAATGCAGGTACCACGCTTTGGAGGCTGAGGGCCACAGTGGATGAGGTGATAGCTCACAGTAGATAGCATCCTGCTGTCGGGCTCATTGGCAAGACCTTGCCAATATTTCCTGGATACTTAGCACAGTTTTACTAAGTTCACACTTAACTAAAGTCCAGATAAGCATCTTTATGTATATTAGAAAGAAGCCACAGTCCGGACTGATTATCTCTATCACCAGGAAGGTGCAATTTCCCTTTTATATCCACAGTAGTTTAATGCTGGTGCTTCCTTCCTGCAGCCCTCCTATTCTTTAATGGACCTTTTGCTCTCTGCTTCTTAACCTTGGAGCTAGCCATCTCTTGGTAGTTGACAGAACTGACATCTCTGTCCTGAGATTCTCTAGCTAGCAACTTAACTCCCAAACATACAGTATCACACTGGGATATTCTGTTTTTCAATCTACTTTTTTTATATATTTGGGGGAAGCTGAGATTTTTTTTTAAAAAAAAAAATCAACTGTGCTAAACCTGCATTAGAGCTTCTACAATAGCTTTGCTATGTATATTATTTCAAAATGATGAGAAACCCTGCCATCAATTTTCAGCAACGGTTATGCCTAAATTCTATGGAGCAGTCAGAAAGCCCTCTAGGAGTTGCAAAAATAGGTTTGGCGAGCTGGATATACCCAAACCTGATGTAGAGGGCAATTTACATAAAATAAGTCTATGATTTTATGAAACATAAACTTTCTACCCATACTATTCTAAATATGAACCATATTCCATGGGAATTTTCCTAAGAACAGGCACATAAACATCTATTGAGTCAATTCTGTATGTACTCATATACTATATATTTAAAGTAACATTGTTTTCTTTCATAAATATACTCACTCAAATGCTAACTTTTGATCATTTGGCTTTAT
This sequence comes from Charina bottae, assembly GCA_023362775.1. Lineage (NCBI taxonomy): Eukaryota > Metazoa > Chordata > Lepidosauria > Squamata > Charinaidae > Charina > Charina bottae. The sequence continues at coordinate 16,763,856 of JALMGJ010000010.1, forward strand.
GCACCGGACATAATGTGGTGTGGTCGCATTAAGAGTCTCCATTAATAAATATAAGGAACTGCGGAACTGGAATATAGTAAAAAAAATATGGCCACTTGAACTTTTAGAATAAAGCAACACCTTTCATGCTAATTTATGAATGGACACTACGACAGACTCTTATTTATTACAAACTTCAAAATAATGACAACCCTATTGTCAAAACAAGTGACCATATAGGAACTCAGTGATCCAGGTGGATGGATGTTTGGGGGTCCTTCTTCCATATCTCTTTCACCCCTCTCCTGCTTTCAGCCCCTCTTCATTCAACCCTTCAGTTGAGTCCCAAATTCATTCCCAGCCTAAGATTGTTCCAAGGCAAAGAAAGAAAACGGATCCAAGAACCAAGACAATCCTGCATGTGGGTTTTTTATCTTCTCTTTAATGACCCATAGAAGATGAACATGTTCAGAGGCAGGCAAAAGCAGAGAAGGTTGAGTCCTCCCTTTTCGATGAGATTTTACCATTACTTGGATTTTTATCTATTTATCTTATTAGACGGGTTGATTGTATTTTATTTTTATAGGTTTTAATTGTTGAGTGTCTTGTAAACTGCCCAGAGTCCCCCATAGGGGGAGATGGGCGGTGATAAATTCGAATAATAAATAAAGTCAGCAAGGCAGGTCAAACTGTTCAATAAAAGAGGGAAATTAGTGGCATCTAATTTAAACAAGGATTAGACACATTTACAGAGGGAAAGGTGACAGTGGCTATTAGTCATGAGACTACATAGTTCCCTGTATTATAACCCTTGTTGGGCCCTTGATAGGATACAACATGGTTCTTTCATCGTTCTTATGGAAAGAGCCAGCTTCAAACCTCCATTCAACCATGACACTCACGATGTGACACCGGGCAATCAAAGGTTATACTAACACATTAAACCAGGATGTTTTAGCTAGGATTTGTTGAATAAGCTACTACGATATGGTCTGCACATAAACCTAAGCCTGGTGCCCTCTCGATGTTTTGGAATTCGAAGTTCATCCGTATCACTCAGCACGGCCAATGACAAAGACAGTGAGAGTTCCCTGCACTAATCCATAATAGCTGGATTCACATGTAATGCAGAATAAAAATAAGGCGCCAGACTACATCTTAGTGCAATGCGTAAACTCAGTCATTGTTCCTCAGTGTCATCTGCCTTTCGGAAACGCTCTGAAGATAAAATAGAACTGGAAAGGCGTTTAGGCTTCCTCAAACGCCTTGGAAAGTGGCAGCATAAAACTAATAGACACAAATGAATGCATCAAACTAGGTTTCTTATCCCAAGAGGAATCTAAAATAAAAATACCTTACTTCCAACAGTCGCACGGAACTGTTTGTTAGGCGCCACGATCACTGTTTTTGCAGACTTAACTTTGATTGCTGAGTGGAATGGGGAAAGAGGGACTGGGCCATCTTGGAAGAAGGTTGCAAACACCTGAAACTAAAAAGAGATGAAAGTTAAATTTAGATAGCGTTACAGGCTAGGAATTATTATTATTATTAATCTGCTTTTCAGTGGCTATCAATGGTGTGATAGATAGACAGATAAATAGAATTCACAGGTCTTCCTGCCAGGAACGAGATCTTCCAGTCTGTTTCAAGAGTTTAATAACAGATGGGGATGGATTTGTTTTTATGGATAGCCTACAACCGCCTTCAACATCTGGTTTTCTTCTAGATATTTATTTTATTGTGTTTTATTTTACAGTACAACCCCCTCCAATCCCAAAGGACTCTTGGTGGCACACAACAGCAAACAAAACAACAACAAAACCTCATAATGATAAATAACTAAATCCAACTCAGTATTGAAACCAAACATTAAGCACCAAAGAAAATCCAAGATAAAACCTATATTCTGTCAACTGGGACCGAAAACACATTGGAATAAAATAGCTTTAACTTACTGACAAAACTGAAACGAGGTGGGGGCAGCACATACTTTTGGGGGGGAGTATTCCATAAGGGGGGGTTATTTCAGAGAAGGCCTGTCATCGTACTGTCACCTCATGGTATAATGGTATGTGGGAATGACCTTGGGAGACAGGGAGAAGAGACGCAGCCAAAGGAACAGTCAGATAAAAGGCAACTTAGCCTGCAGCAGGAATGTGGGTGGGGCAAGCAGCTCAGAAGGGACCCTCCCTAGTTTCTTGGGCTGTAAAGAGGATGGGGGGAGAAATGTACTTTCAGACTTGCAAGATTCTGTTGATGTAGCCTTACAATACAGTAGAATTAGCTCATCTGGGCGTGCTTCCTGTCTGGTTTACCTGGCAAGGCTGATACATGTCCTGGAGGGGCTGATGGGGGGAACTTTCCACATCTCAATGACCAGACCAGATGGACAAATTCAATTCTGGCCAGGCATTGCCCGATGCATCCCTGTGTTGGGGTTTTCAGAGTAATGACCAGCATCAGAGAGGCTGAAGTTTAGCTCCCATAATTCCCAGACAGCTTGCAAGGTTGCGCTTGCCACAACTATAATAGCTAAAGTACTATGGAATCATAAAACAATATATTTACCTTACTGTTTCTCAAGATTTCAATCAGTACTTCATATACAGTGTCTCGGTTTTTTTCCAGAAATCCTTCACTTTTATATTCTACCTGTTTAAGGAAGGTTACATCAATTATGGAACAGTAAAGTTATAAAAAGGAAATGCATTTCATCCATTCCCAAGGTACATCAGTGGAGCAGCCAAAGGGCATATCCATAATTTTTCGATTTAAGTTTCTTTGGCAGGTAGTTGGCCGGATCCCACCAGATCAAACAAGAGGGATCTCCAAGGGGTACAAAGATAACTCTGCGTAAGCAGACATGGTCATGAATTTCAGAAGGGAAGGAGATCTATAAACACCTTCTTTAATTATCAAATGAAATGTTCTACCCGTGTTCTTAGAAAATCCATGGCATGTTTGGACTAAGATGACAAAATAACTTGCTGGTAGCATTATTTCTGAAGCTCATGGTGCTCATTCCTTTCAAATCACGACCTTATTTATACAAATAGCATCGATTTTCTGGATAGGTGTTATATTATTAATTCCATATAGTTGAATAAATCATTCATTAGGATGGCAAAGAATGAAGGACCATTCAATGGAAAGGTGTCATTTCTTTGCACGGTAAACACCTTACCTTATCAGCAAAGTGCTGGATTATAAAAGACGTATTTGACATTCTTGGCTTTTCAAAGAGAGGGTTCTTGTTTATAAAATTATTATATAACTTCTGGAGCCAATTTTCATCAGTTCCTTGAGGTAGCTGTTTTGAAAAAAAGCAAAAATGGCTTATTTAAATTTAAAAGTGATAAATGAATATACTTATTGAATTAATCAAGTGGTTGGTTGGTTGGTTGGTTGGTTGAATAACCCACTTTTTTGTACAACTCTAGACTGTGTACACTGCTCCCTCCACCTATTTTTCTCACAACCACCACCCTGTAAAAAAGGTTGGGTTTCTTGTTCTATAATGTAAGATGGGTTGCAAACCAGAACGCTCCAATCTTTCTCTCTGGCTGGATTCAGATTTCTCACTAGGCCATGGCATTCTGCATCATGATTTACCAAATGGCTGAGCCACAATTGAACAAACAGTGGATGACAACTTAATGCAATATCCAAAAATAACTTGTTGATAGCTTCCCACAGGAAGGAACACTTGCTGCTGCTGCATTTCACTACCACCCTCCTGAAGTTCTCAGGTTCAGCAGGAGTTGCCAAACACAATTAACAGGATTCCACACATTACAATAAAACATTTGACCCTGGCTTGACTCATCAATCCAAGACATTTTTGGCTCAGATGCAAACACTCTAAAGTTGGCTATCCCTGCATCTCTGTTTAAGAGCCTGCTGGCTCCAAATTGCCAGTTTCAAGTGTATTTAGCGCCCTACTTTGATGAGAAATAACATCTGCATGAATAGCCTTAAGTGAAAGAAACTATGAAGTTGAATTTTGCATTAGCAAGGCATCTTGCGGACACGGCTAAAGCATCAAAATTGCGAAATTGCCTTTGCAAGAATAATAGTTTTAAGAAAATAAGCAAAAAGAGGATGGAAGGGTTGTTTTAGGAGTGAAATAAAAAAGTTGAAACTTACCAGGCACTCTTCATCCAAAAGCTCTAGAATGCCCATTTTAGCTTCAATAAGATCAATGACAAGTTGATTGTCATAAAAATCAATTAATGTCCATGGGATGTTTTCTTTCATATATTCTTCTTGTTCAAGTTTAAAGACGTGCTAAAAATGACATTGCCAATTTAGTCTCAACAAAATCATGTGTTTCATGAGGCACGTCAAAACTCAGTATTGTTTAACAATACTGAAGTTCTTTTGGGGTCAAAAGATGAGAGACATTTAATACATCAACACACCATAAAGGAGTATCCAATCTGTATTGTCGAAGGCTTTCACGGCCGGAGTTCAATGGCTGTTGTGGGTCTTCCGGGCTGTGTGGCCGTGAACACTTCCAGAACACGGCCACACAGCCCGGAAGACCCACAACAGCCAGTATCCAATCTAATATCTTGGTTGGATGTAAGGCTGGAGAAAATACAAAGATTTTACTTGTCAGCTCCAAGTTTCAAAGAAATGGCTCTCAATGGCTGTTGTGGGTCTTCCGGGCTGTGTGGCCGTGTTCTGGAAGTTGTGGTTCCTAACGTTTCGCCAGCATCTGTGGCCAGCATCTTCAGAGGGCAGGAGCACAGATAGAAGCAAAATCTCTGTGCTTCTATCTGTGCTCCTGCCCTCTGAAGATGCTGGCCACAGATGCTGGCGAAACGTTAGGAACCACAACTTCCAGAACACGGCCACACAGCCCGGAAGACCCACAACAGCCATTGAACTCCGGCCGTGAAAGCCTTCGACAATACAAATGGCTCTCAGTTCCTCTCAGTACACGATCTTCTCAACTGTCAACCATCATGGATACCAGATTTAAAAAGGCTTATGTTCTCCATCATACTCTGACCCACTCTCTTCATACAACCAAATTTCCCCATTCAACTTTTACTGCTGTACCTTACTGCTCCATACTAGTCCCCAAATTATATTTTACTTTTTTCCTCTTTGACTCAAATAAACAAATCTACATCTTTCTTCGGTCTACATGGTTGAAGTGTTATGGCAGTGTTTCTCAACCTTGTCAACTTTAAGATGTGTGGACTTCAACTCCCAGAATTCTGGCTGTCTGGGGAATTCTGGGAGTTGAAGTCCACACATCTTAAAGTCGCCAAGGTTGAGAAACACTGCGTTATGGTCTCTTTGCACATATTCAGGGGGACGTCTGAAGATTGTTCTAAATAGAACACATTAGAAAAGATGCCTTAGTTCAGAGCTTTCCAAACTGTGTCGCGACACAAAAGTGTGTCGCCACACACAGTCTGGTGTGTCGCCACACAACCCGGAAGCGCTGATCATCATCAGCGCTTCTGTGTTTTCCCGCGGCGACACACCAATGGTGGCGCGCAAAAACCAAAAGCGGCAGCAGCGCTTCCGGTTTTTTGCGCGCTGCCGCAACGGCGGCACTTCCTGGTTTTCCCGCAGCGACACACCAACAGCTGTTGGTGTGTCGCCGCGGGAAAACTTTGGAAAGCCCTACCTTAGTTGTTTGTCTTCAACTTCCCACAAGCTCAGGATAATCAAGCTGTATAGAGATAGGCATTTCAAGGGAATGTTACGTACTTATTTGAGATTGAAGTTAACAAAGTTAAAGCACGACCGGGTTAGCATTCCATACTCATTCCCACCGGAGCTGTTCTACATGCAGAATAACTTGTCTACACGCAACCATGTACTGAGCCTTTTTAAAATTCTTTTTAAAATTTTAAAATTCTACAACACCAAATTCTACAACACCAATACAATTTTTTAAGGTGCCAAAACATTTAAGCATTGAGTTTTGCTGCAAAAAAATAAGAATTTTTTTTTTCTGGAATATAAACAGAGCACAAATTTTAATCCCAACTAATTGACATCCATAAAAAGATCATACCAGGTTAAATTGTTGCTGTAGTTTTTCATTGGCATAATTGATGCAAAATTGTTCAAAGCTATTCAAATCAAAAGTTTCAAATCTGAAATAAATGATAGAAAGTTTAATCTTTAGTTTAAAAAGTATCTATGACATGATAATTTCTGTAGTGAATTGGGGAGGCAATGCAAAAAAATAGTTTTGGGGCAAAAATATTAACAATCTTCTTGTATTTTATCATGTTAGAATTATAGATTTGTAGAATCTCAAGAATTCAAAGAGGTCACCAAGTTCAACTTGCCGCTCAGTGGAGAAATCCAAATTAAGGAGTAGTGTCCACATGAATATCTCCAATGAATGAGAACCCAACTCTCCTCTGACAATTCATTTCATTGCCAAACTGGTCTTCCTATGGTTCCCCCACCATCACAATATTCAGTTGAAATCTGCCTTCCCTTAACTTTAATTCCGTTCCATGTCCTGCATTCTAGACCAGGGGTCCCCAACCTGTGGGCCGCAGCCTGTTAGGAAGTGGGCCGCGGGGCTCCCGCCTGCAAACCACACCCCCAGTGCGCATGATTACCCCACCCCTGGTGCGCGCGATTGGCTCCCGCCTGCAAACCCCGCCCCCCCAGTCCATGGAAAAATTTTCTCCCACAACCGGTCCCTGATGCCAAAAAGGTTGGGGACCGCTGTTCTAGACCAACAGAGAACAGATCTTGATTGTCTTCTATGTGATAACATTGTTTGAAGAGTACTACATACTCCCCCCAGTCTTCTCCTCTCAAGGCTGAATGTTTCCAGGTCCTTTGATATCTTCTCAGAGATCTATCTATCTATCTGTCTGTCTATCTATCATCTACCTACCTACCTACCTACCTACCTCAAACTTAGTCACCGCCCATCTCACTCAGTATCCTGATCATCCTCACGGTCCTTCTTGTAATCATTTCCAGTTTGCTTAAATCTTTCATGAAATGTGTGCCTGAAACTGGTCAGACTACCCAAAGTGGGTGGTCTGACCAATGCAGGTTAAAGCAGAACTATTATTCCTCATGACTTGGAACCTCTACTTCTGTTGATGCAGCCTAACATTGCCTTTGCCTTCTTAAAAAAAAAATCACATTGCATAGAGTTTGTAATCAGCTACTAGGCCAACATCTCTTTTACAAGGACTATTACCAATCCAGGTAGTAGTAGTAGTAGTAGTAGTAGTAGTAGTAGTAATAATAATAATAATAATAATAAATATTATTTTTAAATCCATTCAATCATGTCCAATTCTCAGAGACTGCCTGGACAAGTCCCTGCAGTTTTCTTGGCAAGGTTTTTCAGAAGTGGTTTGCCATTGCCTCCTTCCTAGGGCTGAGAGAAAGTGGCTGGCCCTAGGTCACCCAGCTGGCTTTGTGCCTAAGGCAGGACTAGAATTCACAGTCTCCCAGTTTCTAGCCTGATACCTTAACCATGACACCAAACTGGCTCTCAGCCCCATCCTACACCTGTGCATTTAATTTGATACACATTCCCCCTATTTACATAAGAACACAAGCCGTGCCCGGCTGGATCAGACCCCTGGCCCATCTAGTCCGGCAGTCTGTTCTCACGGCGGCCAAGGAAGCCCACCAGTCTCCCAGCAGATGGCCTACAGAGGTAGTCACACTGCCCCCAAGGCGAATAGCCACCGATCCCCTTAGATGACTTCTTCATCAAAGTCATTAATAAAACCGTTGAAAAATATTGAGGGCAGAACTGAATGCTGTGACACTCTACCCTCTTTTCAGTTTTATGAGGCACCGCAGATGAGCTGTTTGAGCCCGCTATGTATCCATTTGATGGCCATTAGTGAAAATCCTCTTTCAATTTTGAGCTTGAACAAAGCAGGCTCTAACTAAACAACAGCTTACCACAAACTATTTGCAAGGATACTATTACAATAGCCCAGTATTTCTCAACCTCAGCAACTTTAAGAGATATGGACTTCAACTCCCAGAATTCCCCAGCCAGCATGCTGCTGAGGAATTCTGGGAGTTGAAGTCCACACCTCTTAAAGTTGCTGAGGTTGAAGAACACTGCAACGGCCGGTCATCTAAAATAGATATACAGGGAAAGACGTTGCTTCAGTTGTTTGCCCATTATAAAAAAAAATCCAGTGAAACTGATTGAAAGATTATGCAATTTCAGCGAGAAGGTAAATGCTACTTGTACTCTGCAATTAGTCTTCCTAAGTAATTACTCAAGATTAGACAGCACAGTGATTTTATTCACTTGTTTAAATAAAACAGAGGATTTAATACAGAAGCAGGGTTATTTCTGAAAAGGGATCATCTTACCCATAGATGTCCAAAACACCAATAAAGGTATGTTGTTTGCCTGAAAATTGCAATGCCTTGTTGATTCTTTCCACAATGAAATCAAAAAGATGGGAATAGATCTTCTTTGCCAAAGCATCCCGTGCGTTCAGGGCTTGGAGTTTTGTCATTGGCTTTACTACAGTTTCAGAGGTAGTAATAATTTTCCTGTGACAAAGCCACTGAGCCATTTTATCACTGTCTACTCCCAGGAGTTCACAAAATATATTAAGATGTTTGTCGTCCACCTTTAAAGCACCAAGAAGAAATTTATCATCACTGGGCATTTCAATAACAAAAAATGCTACTGCATCAAAATGCAATATACTTTTTAATATAGAGTGGGTAACTTGTCACCCCACAGACCCCGTTTTTGCAGTTCTACTTCCTAGAGCAGTGTTTCTCAAGCTTGGCAACTTGAAGATGTGTGGACTTCAACTCCCAGAATTCCAAGGCTGGCTGGGGAATTCTGGGAGTTGAAGTCCACACATCTTCAAGTTGCCAAGCTTGAGCAACACTGTCCTAGAGTATCCCAAGGTTTTCACACTCTTGAAATTTAGTGCCAATTCACTAGAATTTAACAGCACATTTTTCTTGAAGGGTTGACAAGATTTTACACAAGGGGCTTCTGCATGGAGGGTCAAAAATGTCAAGATGGCAGAGCGAAGACCCATCTTTTTCGCTTGTGATGCATGTAAAAGGGGACAGGGCTTCATGTGGTCACAACCACCATTCTGACTTTTTTTCCCCACTCCCCCTACAGACTCCCTTGTTTAACACACATTTTTCACTTTAAAAAATAAATTGCGGGTTTCCTCAAAAGAAATAAATAAGAATTTCCAAGAATATAAAGTTTGGTGACAGACATGCCTCCCCCAAAAATTTGAAAAAAAAAGGACAGCCTTGCAAGAAATAAAAGTTGCTTATTCTTGTAATAATAATAATAATAATAATAATAATAATAATAATAATAATAATAAGAAGAAGAAGAAGAAGAAGCAGCAGCAGCAGCAGCAGCAGCAGCAGCAGCAGCAGCAGCGGTAGTAGTAACAGGGTGGGAGAGTAGGCTAAAATCCCTATTTTCTTACTCAGTTTGAAGGTTGGAATTTCAAGATTAACTTAATGAGAATATGGAAGTACTACAATAACAATATCCTGGAAAATTATGACGGTTAATGTAAGAATATTACCCCCGCCCTGTGGAACACGTTACCGCCCGAGATGAGGCAGGCCCCCACTCTCCCGGCCTTCCGAAAGGGAGTGAAAACTTGGCTTTTCCACCTCGCTTGGGGTGGGAGGGGGGATAGCCAATCATGGGGGTGGTTGGCGCCGTGATGTGGCTCCAAGGAATTTATATTTTATATAAATTTTAAATATTTTTCTATATTTTGTATGTCATATTTATATTTTTATGATGTATTTGTTTTTATGTTTTGAATCTCTTGCTATTTTAACTAAACTGTAAACTACCCAGAGTCGCTTGCGAGATGGACGGTGCAGAAATATGAGAAATAAATAAATAAATAAATAAATAAATAAATAAATACAGTACTTCTTGCTGAATGTACTAACTACAAGCAAAAGATTAAGGGAAAAACATAGCAAAAACTTGCACTGTTCATTCCGCCAGTAATTCTTACATTAACAGAAGATTTTTCATCGCCAACAGAACTGATCTGCACATTGCCTAAATGAAGAATAGCGGAGAGTATTTTAAAAACACCCATCTGGAAATCTTCCTTAAGGCCTGCAAAGAAAAATGAGCAAATATTATCTTCCCACCCTGATGTTAACATTACAATTAATTTTACAATAACAGTGCAATCTGATGGATGCCCCACTGAATTCAGTGCCTCTTAAAAAGAGGTGCATCGGACAGCATGCCAAATGTTTTCCAAGCTCTACCACAACAAAGCCGACAGCTATCAGAAAGTTAAGGCTCCACCACCATTTCATAAGCATTAGAATTTTGTTAGCTCTTTAAAAGCAAACTTGGTTCATCTTACCTAGCAGGTTGAATGTATTTTGAGTCTCCTTCATATTGGCCCAGTCATTCACTCCTTCGATTACACTGTTTCTACCCATGTTAGTATAATTAAATTCTTCAGCATTTGCTGCAGGTGGAAAGCAAACACATCAACTGGACGTGCTGAATACGAAGACAATAAGCTTCTAGGAATAGGTCATCAGTAGCCAAATATTGCAGAGATTTGAAAAGCGAGACTCTTAAGATTAATAATGAGAAACAAATAAACCTTTGTGGGAAAGAACTTAGTTGATGAGACACCATTACACGACACTTTCATCAAATACTTGCCATAACACCTCTGACATGTGTGGAAATGTATCATGTATCATGTATTGACTGAATTCCTAGAACTTTGCAGGTAGAACATCACAAAGCTTTGCTATCATTCACTGCCATCTTATTTTATGTATTTAAATTTATTGGCCGCCCAACTCCAGTGGACTCTATGTCATTTAATAGAACAGAAATTGTAGGTAGCAGGATTAGAGCATTTGGTGGGGGGGACCAATAAAACCATGTTGTGGCATTCTTATTGGGTTGAACAAGATATTACTTAATTGTAAGAAATCTTTTACATCAGACTATACATTCTTTTTTAAAAAAGAGGGGTAACTAGGCATGATGTCACTAGCCTAAAAACTTCTCTGCTTTCTAGGAAGTGGTCTCTACCGTTATGGGTTTTGAAATCATGGCTAACACTGGGCCAGTATGTCCAATTACTCTTCCTCATCTGGAACATGCTTTCTTTAAGATCAAGACTGACCTTTAATTCAACAGGTTGTTTACAACTCTATGGTCCTTAAGTGGTTCCTTTTAAAAGTTAGCATGGTGTGGCTTACTAAACTGGGTGCATGTTTTGACCACATGAGAACCTTCCATCCTGTAAAGACATCCCTGAAGAAAGAATAGAACCCTTTCCTGTGAATTATGTGCCACAATATTGTAATAAAGCAATACAAACAGATTAATCTATAAGGTGATATGTAACATACCCAGCTGAAGATGTTTAAATTCTGGTCTCTGAGCTGATGCACATAACTGATAGAATATGTGGTAATTTCTTTCATTTTCTGACTGTAAATGAAAGGAAAAGAAAGACAAAACTAGAAATAAGTTGGACTTTTTCCTGAAAGAAGAAAGAAATGAAAATGATTTATGGATTTGAAGATTAAGAAAGACATAGATTAAATGAGGGACTGAAGGGACTTATATATTAACTAAGAGGGAGGAGGGACCATAAAATTGTAACTATCTGTTGAAAAGGTTGTAAGTCATTATATTTCTTAGTTTTTTTCTTCTCTTTTTTGTTCCTTGCACTTTTTTCCTCCCTCCCTCCCTCCCTGATTTATCTTTTACTCTTTGAAAAAATTGTAATAAATTAAATAAACAAATAAAAAAGCTAGAAATGATCTGAAAATGTAGAGACACAAAGCTGCCCAAATTTCTATGATGTGGGTTATAACTGATGTTGTGTGCAGTGTGACAGGAGGCTTCTAAAATTCAGCCCCCAAAATTTAGCCAATGGCTAAACTATGTAACCTACGAGCCTCTCAAAAGTAGTTTTGCATTTTAGCCAAAGATCTTGCTCTCATAAATTGTTTTAATTTCTCAGTTAAAAAACAAGAGGAAGTGTCCTGAATCATTCTATTTGATATATCAATGCATCTGAATAATACTAAAAATTGCACACAGAAAACCCATTTTTTCTCTCTCTCATTCTTATTTCCTTTATGTGAATTTTAAAAAAAGGTTTCCTTTTATTCCATCTGTTAAACCATCGGCTACTCAGCAACATGCTGGCTAGTCTAAAACTGGGAGGACATCTGCAGAAGATAGGCCAAACGGAAGGCTGCTGTGTCTGAAGTTAGCAGAAACACACCGATTTCACTGCAAAATTTTACTAACCTGAAAAACAACTCTGGATTTCTCAAGCAGGTACGTTCTCATATTTGCCCCAATGATCTGGTACTTCTTATCGAAACTGATTTCCGTGTATTTTCCAAAGCGACTGCTGTTGTCGTTGCGAGTAGTTTTAGCGTTGCCAATCGCCTGGAAAAAACAAAAACGGTGGAATAATTTTATTATTTTCTTAATAAACTTTTATTAAAAGTTATTTAAAGAGAACATAAAAACTAACACCAGCTAATAGAAAATAGAGAGAACCAAGAAAGAAAGAGAAGAAATAGGAAAAAACAAAAGTGCAGTGAGAAAGAATAAAGAGAAATAGAAAGAAGCTTTTCTCTGCAGCAAATATGAGTATGATTACAAAATTATCTCTTACTCTATGATTACAAAAAAGCTCACTTTTTTCTATTATCCATTTTTTTTCTAATCATCAAAACCACATGAAAAAAAGATGGAATCATTTTAGATGGTAAGTGGCTATTTACATTAGAAGATGCAATCAGGAAACATTTACCTCTGTTATCGGATTGCACGCCAACACTTTATCCTCGACTTGAGCATTGCTGCTAGACTTGCTGACTGTCGCAAAATATCTCATGGCATACCGAGCAGAAACTGTTTTTCCAGCTCCTGATTCTCCACTTACGATAATAGATTGATTTCGGTTGTTCCTAGTTTAAGATTGTTTATTAATTAATTATTTACTTACTTATTAAACAGATTTATAAGGCCACCCAACTCACACACGGTGACTCTGGGCGGCTTTCTTCTTCATCATCATCATCATCATCATCAAAATAAGGAAGTTAAAAATATATTATGTCTCTTCAAATGTCATTATTTCTTTTATTCAACAATATTCAAGTACATATATATTTCTAATACATTTATATGACTAAAAAAGGTAAAGGTTCCCCCCGCACATTTGTGCAGTCGTGTCCGACTCTAGGGGCCGGTGCTCATCTCCGTTTGTTAGCCGAAGAGCCAGCGTTGTCCGAAGACGCTTCCACGGTCATGTGGCTGCATGACGCGCGCAGAACGCTGTTACCTACCCACCGAAGTGGTACCTATTCATCTACTTGCATTTGCATGCTTTCGAATTGCTAGGTTGGCAAGAGCTGGAGCTAGTGCAGGAGCTCACTCCGCACGCAGGGCTAGGGATTCGAACCTCCGAACTTGCGATCTTCCGATCGACAAGCCTGGCGTCTTACCCACTGAGCCACCACGCCCCTATTTATATGACTACCATGTTTTAATTGTTTTAAAAAATGAATATTTGTATTAGATAAGTATATATAGAATTGTAATTGTTTACTGTTATAATGACATATTAACTTTTTTCTTTTTTGTATTTCACTGTTTTGTTAAAGCACTTTTTGTGTATTTTTTTCCTTCTCTTTTTGTCATTAAAAATTAAATAAATAAATACAATTATGTTTCTTTTATATTAGATTCCAATGTTGTCTAAGGTGGTACAAAATGATACAAGGATGTATCAGTGTGGCTGACATGATTCTCTGAAAAGCCTCTTAGAAATTGTAGTTCTGGGCTCCAAAAATCAATGAAGATGCTTGTGCGATCACTTTACTGACTCTAAATCAAGAGGAGTCTTGTAGCAGCTTTTCCAACCCACACATTTTTTTTTATTGAAAGGCATTCAGCTTTCATCAGATGCATAGAGTGGCTAAACTGAAGTGGGATTTAAATTGAGGTAAGATGAGGATAAGGAAGCAGAAGACAGGCTGGTTATGCAAACACAGTTTACATGCGAGTCAGACATATCTTATCAATTGACAATTGTAATGTGTTAAAAAACCATTGTGTTGTTGAGACACTTAGGGATAGCCAGAAACCTTTGCTGTAAGTTACTGTAAGTGCCATAATCTCTCACTCAATCCTGCTGATAAAACCTTGTTTTTGCAAAGGTCACTTTGAGATCTGCAAGAGAGGCTGAAGTGCTCTCACATTACTCTGTCCTTGTTTTGACTCCTGATGTCCAGCTTGTGCCCATTAATTCTTCTGCACAAAGTTGATCCCATTCTGAGCAAGTGAGCTGCAGCTCACCAAAGCGTATGCCTTTTAATAAGTTTGGTTAGTGGAAAACGTGCTACAAATTCCTCCTGATTTTTGGCTACCATAGACTATCTGGGCTCTCCTCCCATTAGGTCTTATTGACTCTTAAGAGTCTCTTCCTACATCCTTCAAAGCTTATAGGGAGAGGCATGCAGGCATCAACGTTTGCAAAGCTTAATCACAGGACGCTTTTGAGAACGTACCTCGCCATTTGCTTGTAGGCCTCTTCTGCTACCGCAAAGATATGGGGATCCATATCCCCCATATTCTGACCACTATAAGCATGAATGATGGCATCCCCATAAATTGGCAGCTGTTTGTAAGGGTTCATGGCAACCAAAATTATCCCTGGGGATGACACACAGTACAAAATTAAGAGTTGTATCGTGCTTTCTTTAGAATCACAAAGGCTGTGTGGGTCAATCCATAGTATTTACCGCTATAGGTATATATCAGCTTGGACTCCACAAAGCGAACTCTAAGATTGTGCAGAACGGCCGGTTCGTGGAGGTAGCTAAGGGCTGTGAGATCGTTTTCTCCAACAAGGATGTCTGGATTTCGCAAAGGTGGCAGAGCACAAGGATCTATGGGGTAATCCAACTCCTGTGAGTAAACCAAGCAAAAAATATATATTAATTGATACCATGTATTCTTTATTTATTCTGAAGATGTATCCACTCTCTTTTTAAAAAAGCGTATCCAGGAAATTTACAAGCAATAGGCAATCATACCAAAAGGAATACAGGTAGTGGTAATATTATTTTTAAAACCCCTGTGTCTTTCTCACACAGATGCAGGGGATTAACACCCTGGAAGGAGAATAAGCCCAATACATTTTGCCTGTAGCATTGTAGATTGGCAAGGAATTGAAAAACAATCTCTTACAAGCTTCCTACTTTGGCCAATGAAGACAAGGCTGAGGTTGGTGTTTCCCTTTCTGGGATATTCCTCTTGAGAGCAGGAGATGAACGCTCCCGGTAATCGTTCCAATATATGTGCGTACACACTGGAACTTCCATATGCACAGCTTATCACTGGATTGGGAGAATATATTTTGATTTTAGGATGATTTACTCTGTTGGTGCTTTAAAGACTGAATGATACCAGGATTGGATTGGAACACTTCTGATCATGGAGTGGTCTAAATCAGGGTTTTTCAATCCTGATGGGGTTCCAGGATCCAGGATCCGGGGTCCCACCCAATAAAGTTCATTCAAACACACTCCTGATTTTTTGCTAACATAGAGTAACATGATTCTCCTCCTACCATCTCTTATGTTCTTAATCATCCTCTATTTTTCTTTAATAAAAATCCTCTGCATAATACAGTTGTAATCAAAATTATTCAACCCCCATTGCAAATCAGGTTTATTGTCAAAATTTACAGACTTTCAGCTGTTTGCAATGAACAAATCAAACAAAAGCAATTGAAATATCTCAACACAATGAATGAATAATTCCGATTACAACTGTACCTACGCAAAGAGAAAACTAGCCTGTAGTCCTTTGGGGGGATGTGAACTGAGAGCTTTCATTTGTTTGTAAGCAGTATATAAACCCAGGTTCTGATTTACCAACTCGGTAAGAACTAGGAGGGAATCTGTCAAATGCAAAACCAGATCCAATGGATAATCCAATATGTCTACATTTTAATGTGTTGCAAGTCTAAAAAGTCACCGCCTTTTTAAAAACATCAACTCTTTATTCTCACTGTGCCGTCATCCAGCTGGAGGTGAAGAATATGGTCTCCGGGCCTATAATTAGCTGTAATTTCAGCAGACTGCCAAACTTCTTCAGCATCAGGGATCCAAACTCTGTTGTACTACAACAATAAAGCAAAAATATAAATACCATATAGTGTTTTGCGGCTTAATTCTTAACAGATTTGATGAGTTCTTCATTTTGTTCTCAAATAAACATGGTAGGATCAAGCATGGTAGGTGCTTCCCACGCCCTCTCCCCTCCTGTGGGCTGAGATACCTTTTCCATGACGGTTGTCTAGGCTGCGGCTCTTCCTCCTGTCTCCCAAGGTCATTCCCACAGACCATTACATCAGGTCAGCCTTCAACTGCAACACCATGCCCACCATCTTGCCCATTTTAAGACCTCCTGCCAATGCTCCTGTTTTTACAGTCCATTACTGTTCTTCCCCTGTGCTCTTGATGGCATCATTTTCAAGACTTATCACTGGTCCTACTGTCTCTGCTTTGTTCACAAGGCACCTGCAACAAAATTGTTTTTTCTGGAAAGGCCTTGTGTTGAAGGACAACGATGCCTTCAGGTAGCTGCCATGATTGCAGGAGTTTAATAGAACTGGATGATTTACTTGTTAGGTTCTAAACTGATCTTTGCAGAAGATGTACCTTGTTCACTTATCCAAAGATTTTCCTTACTTTGAAATGCTAGAAACTACATTCACACTGAGTTCGCAGCTTCCTTCCCTGTTTATATAATCTGTTGGCCCGTTTACCACTGTCACTTGACTGAGAAACGAGTTATACAAAGGAAGACCTTCTCAGTTACTGGAACCTACACTGCATTATTCCTTCTCATTCCGACAGCTGATAGTGAACCCTCTCTAAGCTTTTGGATAACAAGGTTTCAGAAGAAGAAAAAAGGCTATGTAAAGACAAAGACTGGCTGGTTTTCCATGGTGCGCAAAGCCACAATTTTAACAATTTTTAAAAATGAATTGGCTGGATTTGAACAACACAGTATGCCATAAAACATGTGGTTTTATAGCAGCTCACCTCACAGCTTGCTAAGCCAGAATCAAACAAGCCGTATGATGGTGTACTGTCTTATGAACCTGTCTGTGTTTCTTTCCTCCTTAGTGATTTATTCTGTCCTCTTACAACAGTTACAACAGTAATGGCGACAGGCTTTATATCACCACCACAATGGCTAGACCAGAGCTTTCCAAACTGTGTGTCGCGACACAAAAGTGTGTCACCACACACAGTCTGGTGTGTCGCCACACAACCCGGAAGCGCTGATCATCATCAGCGCTTCCGGGTTTTCCCGCGGCGACACACCAACTGCAGCGCGCAAAACCCGAAAGCGGCAGCAGCGCTTCCGGGTTTTTGCGCGCTGCTGCAAGGACGGCACTTCCGGGTTTTCCCGCGGTGACACACCAACACCAGTTGGCGTGTCGCCGCAGGAAAAACTTTGGAAAGCCCTGGGCTAGACAATGCTTTAAAGGTACTATAGGTCTTTGTATCATCATCAACCTTTATTACCGTTGTTAACCAGCACAAATTGAGAGCCAGCTTGGTGTAGTCGTTAAGGCTAGAAACTGGGAGACTGCAAATCACACAGTCATTAAGTGAATCATGCAGTTCCCCATTGATTTTGCTTGTCGGAAGCTGGCTGGGAAGGTCACAAATGGCGATCACGTGACCCCAGGATGCTGCAACCGTCGTAAATACACGCTGGTTGCCGAGCGCCTGAATTTTGATCACGTGACTGCAGGGATGCTGCAATGGTCGTAAGTGTGAGGACCAGTCTAAGTCACCTTTTTCAGTGCCATTGTAACTTTGAACGGTCGCTAAACGAATGGTCATAAGTCGAGGACTACCTGTATTAGTATTCTTGGTTTTGGTTTCCTGATCTAGACTATCTTGAAGGGCTGACATCAGTTTAGCACCAAGTTTAATCCAGACCTTAGAGAGCTACGTTTGGGCTCCAGAGAGATCCAATGGGACAGCAATGGATTTGGACGTTTTGTAAACAGGCCAAAATATTGCAAGACGGCAACATGCACGCATCGCCTCCTTCCAATGATTCACGTCTACTCAGAAAAGCAAGGTAAGTAAACAGTCTTACTCTAAAGTATGATTATGGGCTTTTAGGTTCCACTGACACCAATGTGATCTGGTTGGGGAATTCTGGGAGTTGACGTCCACACATCTTAAAGTTGCCAAGTCTGAAAAACACTGCCCTAAACCAACTCCCAAAGACTCACACACAATGTTGTGTGTGACCCCAACCAATACTAAGCCATGTGGATGGTCCTGCTCAGCTTTTAATGATTCTGAAAGGAATGGAGAAATCTTTGCACAAGTGGGACCTTTGGATTTTCATCAAAATGTTTGTACACAAAAGAGGTTTATGAGCTGAAACACTGCAATATAAGGTGGGTTCCTCCTTATGATTTTGTCCCATAACGTTTACATCATCAATATTAACTAGATCTGGTTTTAAAGCAGACTCTTCCAGGTGCCTCCATCTGCAAATATTACAAGCCACCTACAGATCAGGGAACCTGCCTTGCAAATAAACACAAGAAGTTTACTTTCCTACTGAGTCACACCCAACTTCCCCCTTCACCATCGCAAGCTGGAGAATTCCTTGAGTCATTGGGGAAATAATATAGATTCAGATTGCTCTACTGATACATTACAGCATGGTTACATGATACCTGCCTGAAACTGGAGAATAACAGTCCTATCCAAAAATCAGTAAGTACGTAACGAAGCATTCATACATGAAGTAATCTAGTTTTTTCTTTTCTTACAAAGATTTTCCAAGGTCCTGCAAAGCCCTTCCTGATCTTTTAAGTATGTAATTCTTTACAGGTAGTCCTCGCTTAATGACCACAATTGGGACCAGAATTTCAGTTGCTAAGCGAAGTAGTCGTTAAGCGAATCCGACCCAATTTTACGACCATTTTTGTGGCGGTTGTTAAGCGAATCACCACGGGTGTTAAGCGAACCACATGGTCATTAAGCGAATCACCCAGTTCGCCACTGATTTTGCTTGCCAGAAGCTGGCCGGGAAGGTCAAAAATGGCGATCACGTGACCGCGGGACACTGCAACAGTCATAAATGCGAACCGGTTGCCAAGCGCCCAAATCGTGATCACAGGGATGCTGCGACGGTTGTAAGTGTAAAGACCAGTCATAAGTTGGTTTTTACAGCACCGTTGTAAGTCCAAACCGTCACTAAACAAATGGTCATTAAGCGAGGACTACCTGTAAGAGGAATTCTGCAGATGAATCACACAATCTCCTCCAGTATTTTGTGTCACACAACAAATGGCCAAATGCATCCACAAAGTTCACAAGGAGGGACTGGAGGGTGGCAGCCTCCACCACTGTAGGTCCCTCATTGTCTTCAGATCCTGGAAAGACTAGCAAATATATTATGGGATAAGGTTCCTCTCCGTAAGTCAACACAGGACCGCAGACAGCTTTTGTGGTTCAGTAGTTCTGCCAACTGGTTTATTTTCAGTTATTTTGCTGAAATTGCTTTGAGAGTTTTTAAACCATAACCATGTTTGCATAATGTGTTTAATCAAGTCAGGTAAAAAGCCTAGCAGATGGGTTCACACAACACACTAAGGTTAGCTACCTTGATTAGAGGGTTCCCCCCCCCCCGGTTTAGCATGTGGGGAAAAGCAGCACATTTTGTTTGTTAATTTATGGGACAGGGGACTATGCAAATCCAGAAAATGGGTTCATTTGGGAAGCAGGTGAAGTGTGCTGTGTGAATGTGGCCAGTGGGTCAGTTCCCCTGAGGCTGCCCTGTCAAGTCAGTCTGTTGCAGCTCCTGAAACACCAATCCTGAAATAAGCTTTGCTGGACAGTGGCCTGATGCCCAGGAAAAGGAAGAGCCGGATGGGTGACCCTGGGCCAGTCACTCTCTCTCAGCCCTAGGAAGGAGCCAATGGCAAACCAGGAGACTGAGAGTTCTAGTCCCGCCTTAGGCACGAAAGCTGGCTGGGTGACCTTGTGCCAGTCACTCTCTCTCAACCCTAGGAAGGAGCTAATGGCAAACCAGGAGACAGAGAGTTCTAGTCCCGCCTGAGGCATGAAAGCTGGCTGGGTGACCTTGTGCCAGTCCCTGTCTCTCAGCCCTAGGAAGGAGCCAATGGCAAACCAGGAGACTGAGAGTTCTAGTCCCGCCTTAGGCATGAAAGCCAGCTGGGTGACCTTGCGCCAGTCACACTCTCTCAGCCCAACTCACCTCACAGGGTTGTTGTTGTGGGGAAAATAGGAGGAGGAAGGAGTATTAAGTATGTTCCCCGCATTGAGTTATTTATAAAAATAATAAAGGAGGGATTAAAAAAGTATTTTTAAAAAAGGAACAGAACAATGCACGGTAAGACTCTGAGCTGTACAGGAGTCTTCGCGGTTTGAACGCTGATCCAAAAGTTACAGAATTAGTCTACCTTCCGCGTTCACACCATTCGCCAAAGCGAACCAAACGGGCACCACCCGCTAAGTCGCACCGCCGAACCCGCTTTACAACTCCGCACACTCGGCGCGTGGTTACACACAGCAGCCGCCGGAGTTTACCGGACCGGCCAGCGCGTCTCGGCGCCTGGACGCCGACCCACCTGTCGCCGCGCCGGGGAGGCCCTGCCCGGTTCCACCCAGATGGCTTAGCCGGGCGCCGAAGAGCCCTCGCCTCCCCCCCCCCCCGGGCAGGGGGCGCCTGCTGGTGTTTCCCCCCTCCTCGCAGACCCTCTGCCCGGCGCCAGCTAGAGGAGAACGTCGGGCGCGCCGGCAGCTGGTGCCCTTCGGAGGTGCGGAAGCGGGACCCCGCCGCGGCTCCCTGGAAGGCGGGGCGGCAGAGCCCGTCCGGGGCCACACGAGCCCCCAAGGCCCGCGCCCCCCAGCGGCCAGCCGCCTTCCCCGGCGGCGCCGTCTCGCCGGCTGCCTCCTACCTGCGTGTAGAGGTCGGCGAGCGCCATCGCCGCGGCAGGGAAGGTACGCGTCCAGCCTGCCGCCGCTCTCGCCTGCGCCGGGCCAGAGGTGGGGCTCCGCGCCGCCGCTTCCCGCCCCCCCAGCCGGAGCGCCACGTTTGTTTGCTCGCTCGGTGCCTTCGAGGAGGGAGCTCTCCTCGGGCCGCCGGTGCCCCACCGCGGGGAGGGAAGAGGGGGGTCTCCCCGGAAACTTCCGGATTGAAGTTGCCTGCGAAAGGCTGACTCGTTTTGCGTGGACCTCAAGCCCTTGGGGTGCCAGCCGCCCCCCCGAACCCAAGTGGCTGGATTCCCACAATACACGAGGCTGCGGGGGGGGGGGGGTGGAGAGAGAGTGAGTCTCAGTGGCCTCTCGCTGGAGTAAGGCTGGCCTACACCGCCCCCAACCCAGCAAAATGGCGCAAAAAAGTATGCGCGTTTTTTAATTTCCCGGAACTCATAAGGTCAGATGTTCCAACAAGCGCCCCAAATTACTCCAGATGTTACAGCCACGAGGCCTGTAGTTTAAAAGCCATCTCGGTATAAGGTGGAGGTGGTAAACTGAACGCACGGGCTCCCTCCTGGCTTCAGGGGCAATATTTTTCCCACACACCCCTTTTAGAAACAAAAAGGCCATTCTTCTCACCATCTTTCATGTATTTCCAATGTAGAAACGGCTGGAAAAAATGTATCAAATACAATTGATGGCATTTGGAAATAGAGTTTTCTAAAGCAACTTCAGTGCAACAGGGATAGATCGATATATGTGCAAACAACAGTCATTTATTGAGCCCAAGACACATTGAGGTGACTTAATGGATAGGATACTGAACTACGTTAAACATTATGTCTAAATTCATCCCTTCAAAAATAGCCTTTCATACAAGAGACTGAAAAGTAGACTTTTTAGCATTTCCTTTTATTTGGACATTTCTTCTAAGATACAGCATTTATGAAGCATACATTTATTAATTATGTCAGACACCATGACAATTCCAAGCTTAAGTCGTTCGGATAACATTTTGGTTTCTATCTACTCTGGCAATGTCTAGTGGGGAAAAGACCCTACACCCTGTTGTTTTTGCCTCGAAAGGAATTGCAAGTTTAAAAGTACAATGATCAAGTGATTTAACAAAAAAATGCTGTTGAAATGTGTCGAGTCTTGAAAGTCTTGAAAGAAAAAAAATGGTTTGAGATAGCAAACTAACTCAAAAAGTCAAAAGAGTGTTGCTTTGAGAAAAGCTTTACTGAAATCAGGAGGACTTTGTATCCATGTACGGCCCTGAAATTGTTTCCTTTGCTAAAATCTGCTGCGTGTGATATCAGATGTCCTGGGAGAATCCGCCCCACAGAAGCAGACATCTTTCTATCAGCAGGAGAGACCTATTACGAATAGTGCAAATTTACTGTGACTGCTACCAGATGCACACAGCTTTGGACATGTGGAAACAGACAAATCAATGCCCCCAACCCACCCAGGATGCCCTCACGATGGTGGGATTCTGCGGGAGAGGGCACTGAAAACAACAGGGCCAGCACAAGCAGGAAAGAAGCTGTATGATCAAGGCAGGTGTGTTTTAGGCACAGTGCATTAATCATCACCTGCAACTTTCTTAGGGCTCTAAAAAGTGTGTGCAGGATTGCACAACTGATTAACATTCCATAAAACAAAATTGTTCCAGACGGTCGCTAGAGAAACGTTCTTCCAAACGCGGGGCACAAGATTGTGTAGTAGAAGCAGTGAACATGTCATTGGAAGAAAAGCAAAAACTACCTGAAACTTAATGAGGTAATATTTGAGGAATACTTCGGGTCTATATGTTTCAAAAGCACTTCTTTCAGCACTGGGGAGGATATAGCATATCGGTTAAAATTAGAAACAGCAACACATCCACATTAAAACAACATGATCATGTTTTAAAGGGGGGGGGGAAATAAGCAAAACTAGAATTGTGTTAGATTCTACAAATTCTAACTTGAAAACAGCTGGTTTTATAGCATGTAACAAAATATTAAACCTATGAAAAGTGCATGTAAAATACTGATATGTAAAGTATTTGATGAATTACAAAGCACAGTTAAACTCAGAAGTAGCTTCCTTTAAAACATGAAAAGCAGCATTTAGTTTTAATGTGACAAAGATATATTAATCAGACTGCTCAATATGAGGATAATGCCTACAGGCATCTATCACTCTTATTAGTAAACAAGATACAATAAGGCTTTTATACAAATAAAATTAAAATTAAAAACTGTACATTTAAACAATATTATCACTTCTGGAATTGTCAAATTTTTGAAAAAAATATTCAGTTGAAATGAAAAGGCAGAATTCCAGTACTTCTAGAGAATCAGTAGGAAGATATACTGGGGGGGGGGGAAATAGTTGGGGTACTAGAGTTTAAAAGTACTGCTGTCTCCTTAAATAATTTGTTAGAGCCTTTTCATGATATACTAAGAATCCAGTGAAAGTTGAGAAGTTAGTGTACTTCACCATATAAGTAGCCGTAATTATCCCAAGCTGGCCAATCCAGGGCTTTCTAACATTACTCTTCCTAATTTGGAATTCCCCACAGATTCTGAACATGAATGCTCATAATCCACAACCAGTATGGCAAATCTTGCCAGGAGCATGAGTGTAAAACTTGGGGCTTTATAACCCTAAAGATGACCGATTAAAACACTATTAGTATTGTTTTGTATTTTCACCTGCTCTATGAAGGGTGTTTTGCACACCTATTATTTGATTGCAGCCCCTGCATAAGAAATTGCAGCCTCTGCACAAGAAATTGACTAGTTTACACCTGTAGCTGAGATTGTATTATGAGAATACAATGCAAATAAGTTAGAAAGCCATCAATGTGGAAATGGCCACTCTAGGACAGCAACTTTCATCTCCTTTATGGTAACAAGCTCTTACTGGCTACAGCCACAGAGGAAGTTTGCCTTTTAATAGAGCATTTTAAAGTAATCCTAGAAGGAATACATCTTCTTAGTCATTTTTGTAAACATGGTGCCAGCTATAAAGTAAACATGTTCAAGTAAAGACTATTAATGTACCATAAATAAAGAACACACGTTAAAGGCTATGCTTGAGTGTAGGTACCTGAATGTTTCTTTTTTTAAAAAAAAATCAATTAAAGAGCATATGGCTGTTGTGGGTCTTCCGGGCTGTGTGGCCGTGTTCTGGAAGTTGTGGTTCCTAACGTTTCGCCAGTGGCCACAGATGCTGGCGAAACGTTAGGAACCACAACTTCCAGAACACGGCCACACAGCCCGGAAGACCCACAACAGCCATCGAACTCCGGCCGTGAAAGCCTTCGACAATACATTAAAGAGCATATACTTCCCTATCCACAATAAAACAAAATAAAAATAGGGGGGAGGGTGTCCCAAATCAGCTATTAGAATATTGGGCTTGTTTTATTTACTTCAACAGTGACCCTCTGGGTCACATCTCTTTCTCACCCATGAAAAACCTATTTAAACCTGTTTCTTTCTTCAAGTGACAGCATCTTTTAGGTGCACAGAGAAATTAAGTCCGGTACCACACGATTTTAATAACGTACCCTTACAGCAGATATATGTTTGAAAATAAACATACGCTTCGATTTTTATGATACATTAAAATATTGCACATGGCAGTTTCAAAATATGCAACATCTTCCTATGTATGTCTGATCATCACTCACCGTATCTGGGTTTTTTTAATTTTTTAAAAAAAGGGTCTGTAAAACATTATGTGAGGGTTCACAAACATTTCAAAATGTCAGTTTCACACTGAGGAAAATCATGACAAGTATCTGCAACCTGAGAGATTCTGGAAAAATCTTTTCATCAAATGATATCCTTGTTCATAATGTGTCCAAATGAAATGTTCCCATAGAAACAGAAAGGGAACATTTCTTTCTTTTTTAATAAAGGAGGTCCAGGTCAGGGATAACATTACATTTAAATTAATGAATGTATAGCAAGGTCTTAAGAAAATCATAGGACTGGGAGTGGTGGTAGGGGAATAGTTTCTTTTCCAGCTAAATATTTGAGATGCATTTTAGATGAGCCCTTTCACCACAAAAAAACTCCCCCCAACCCCCCCAAAATAAATATTGCAGTCTCATCACACATCTGGCAAATAAAAAACCAAAACGAAAAGCCAACATAGACCCAATTAATAAATATAAAATATAATATAGTTGGGTTGTTCTTTGACTTTAGAAAACCTCATTCAAATAATCCTTATCTGGGTTCCAGTTTCTTATATTGTGCTTAGTTATCGTTTCCTATTACCACTTATGTTTCTTGACACTTGCACAAATCCTATTAAAAGACGGGACTATTAAAGATGCATTGATTTTATAAACCTGCATGTCTGCTTCTTAAAAATTATTGTACATTTAAAAGAACACAGTACACCACGACGCTTCTGAGATGTTTTGAAACAGTACTAATAAGCAGCTCTATTGTACCAGACAGTAAACCAAAACACTTTTGATTATTTCATCATTTATGTCATACACTGACATAAATAGGGAAGCAATTTTGATCAATTATCTCTCAGGGTGAAATCTATAAAAAAAACCCTATTTAATCTTGTCATAATGAATGGTGTTTCCCAAGAATATGACTTCTACTTATTTCAATATAGTTTGTACAGGCAAAATGCCTGATAAATTATACTGTATGTTGCCCGTTTCTGTTACATTTTCAGGTCTTTGACATACTATCTATATAGATGTCTTATGAGCTTTAATATAGCCTCAGCTTTAGCTTCTTGGTCAACATGAGAATCAGAAACACATTATGGATTGGATGCGCACACACACACCATCGCACTGGAAGCAGTTATATGATGCTGTTCCACCCAGTGGAGACACAGACAGAACCTGCAATTGGTGGCTGTTTGGTACAAAACAGTGTACGTGTGAAATATGGAATGTATGAAGGGATTCTCAGAACTCTTAAACTTAAAATTTCACACAATTTTTTCTTTGCCATCAAGTACACATTGTAAGTTTGATCTCAAAATGAAAAGGAAAAAAAACCCAACCATGATTTATCAGTCACAGACTGTTTTTGGTTTACAATGCAAATATAGGACAACAGGGGGAAAAAAAACATTTAGGTATGTACTGAAGATTTTCTTAATCTGAAAGCTTTATGTAGGCCTCAGCACGAGACTAGTGAATTTGTACAAATGTGCATGGTTTCCATCAGCCTTCAGTTGTGAGATAATTACGTAGCATTCCAGTTTTCTGCAATGCAGTTTAGAGCATATACACAATTTTCCTCCAGTACTTTTCCTCTACTCCTCCCCAACCCCCAATGGCTTTTCACTGAATTTATTTTCATTATTAGAGATTATAAGTAGAAACTGATGGTCAACAGCTTAACTCTGTTCTTGGTTCAGACCCGAGTGATGAATCCTAGACCCATACTTGCTGGAATCTGGATAGTTTCTAATGCAAGGGAGGATGGGTTAAATGGGAAAGTAACGGGGAAAATATGCTTAGCATCCATTAACAGTTGAGGAGAATCCTTCCTGTCTCGCATACGCAGCTGCAAAGATAAGAATGGATCACATCAGTATCTTATTAAAATACATAGTCTGACATTTCATCCAAGACTGTTTGGATAAAATACGTTCTTTTAAAAAACAATCCTATTCTTATTTTTTTAAAAAAAAGACAAGAAGTTGTTTTAAAGTAGCTTACGGTGATATTACCATGCATCAGATGCACACTTGTAGATATTAAGCACTCCTTTGAGGCAGGAGTTGGGAAGGCAATGTTTTCATGCAAAGGGAATTGCCTATCATCATTGCACACTGTTCTTCAATGCATGTGCTTTCATTGATACAATTTGTTAATACTATTCTCCTCAATTTACTGATAAAAAATGTTTGTTGTCCTCGTTCCTACCAGCTGAGTGTGCCAGAAACTGCCTGGAAGAACTTTTCACTCCTCTTCCCAAATTACATCTCCATACACAGAGGTCTGTTCCATCCCTATGAAAATATTCTCTGGGACTCTCGCACCTTCGTTCCCCAGACTAACCCAAGTCAGCTTCTCTTTGGGGACAGGCTTGTCTTTTTCATCCCTAAGACATTCAGCATACATGCTGCTTGAATTTCCACAAGTGTTAAATTAGCTCCCTGCTGGATGCACAAAACTGTTAATGGGGCTAGCTGTGAAAGCTCTGTTGCTTCAGAGCAGCAGAACTGGAAGTGGAACAGAAACTGTGGGATCAAATGAAGAGTGGAGTATGCAGACAGGAAATGGCTGGCTCTCCAAAGCTGGGAACAGGGACCATTTCTCCCCAAACATATCTCCATTTTCTCAAGTTAACTTACTTTTACCACTATCCCATTTCCCAACTCTTGCAATAAGTAAACCCACCTAGACAGTCTTGCTCCATCATCTTGATTAATTATTTTTTATTAATAATGCTATATGCTTATCAGAAGAGAAGTATGTGGGTGGGGGAGAGCGAGCAATGACAGTAGTAGCTTTCTCTCCCTTCCTATTAAGAAAGACACTACTAACATTGCTCTTTCTCCCCCCCTTCCTACCTCTCTTCTGATATCAGAAGATGCAGTCCATGAGAAGAGAGAAAATGGTTTTTACCTGTATCGTCCGGATAAAAGACACAGACACTCTTTCTTCAAACTCATTAACGGGAGTATATAAGTTCAACACTTTCACAATCTAAAAGAAAAAAAAAGATATGGCTAACAGATTCTTGCTATTTACCCCAACAAATGTTTTAAATTTAAGTCAGTAGGAGTTGTTAGTCATGACGTGATTGCAATGGGATCACTCCTAACTATGACAAAATCTGCATTCAGCCTGAAATCTTAAATCACTTTGCCAACTACTTTTTTTATATCGGCATTGGTATATTCAATTCTTCAATAAGTCTATTCTTTGTTTCAGTTGATAGCAACTGGAATGCATGCAGTCAAAATTACACTAAATGTACATCACACTGTGTGCCAAAGGATTAAAAGAAAATTCCTTCTCCCTAAAAGAACAAAGAACCTTATTCTGTTCTTCTCTTTGAAACAAATTCTAAAAGCAAAACTAGGACCTTTGTTTTTTTAATGGTTCTCTTTAATGTAATCTACATTTGGCATATGAGTTTCCAAAGCTTCCTCCTGTTCCATCATTTGATGCTTATATGGTTCGCCCTTCTGAGCTGAGCGTGCGATGAACACTCATTCCACAGGAAGTCCAAGCAGGGGTCCAAGGGGGGGGGGTTACCTGTGCGGTAGTTAGTGCGTGGCACATGGAGCAGATGGCCTCGGCATCCTCGTCTGTTTTCTTTTTCACTTGCAGCAGCTGAGCAGCCTGGATCAACGGCTCCAGGGTCTCCTTTGCCCCGCTGTTCATCAGGTTTTTGTCACGAAGCCATTCTTCTAGCTGACTTACATTGTACCTATGTTTTTAATGTGTTTAAAAAAAAATCACAATCTTTAAGAACCTTTTCAGTCAGCCTGAACAAGTAGAAATTATTTTCTTAAGGTATTCTTGCTCAACAGCCCTTCAAGCAGTACTCTGTTAATTATTAACAAAAATGTTTGTTACAAGTGAAACAGCCAGCTCCTTGTTATGGACAAGAAACATACAGAATACCTTTAGAACAGGGGTACCCAACCTTTTTGGCACCAGGGACCGGTCGTGGAAGACAATTTTTCCATGGACCGGGGGGGCGGGGTTTGCAGGCGGGAGCCAATCGTGCGGACCACCACCGCTCACCTGCTGTGCGGCCCACTTCCTGACAGGCCGCGGCCCACAGGTTGGGGACCCCTGCTTTAGAACACAAAACACGGAATCACATGTAGCAGGCAGGAATGAAAAATCCCTAATTCCTACTCTTTCGGATACTTAGTGCTGAGTTTGATAGAGGGAAATTGTTTTTCATTGATTCATCTTCCTTTATACTTAGCAGGGGAAACAGGGTTTTGATTCAGGCACAAAACCACACTAATCTGTTCAGGAATTCTAATTTTTTAAATAAGCTAATCAATAGACTATTTGTTTTCTCTGCCATCTCTGTTCCTTTGTTTTGTGTTGTTTTTGTATTTTTTGTGTTTTTAACCATTTGTAAACTGCCCAGAGCCGCTGGGAGTCAGGCAGCATATAAATTTAATCAATTATTATTGTTGTTATTGTTATTATTAACCATCATATGGAAAGAAAAATATTTGGCAGGGTATCCCATTTAGAACATAACACTGGAGTTAACACTACAGGTAGTCCTCACTTAACGACTACCCTGTTTAGCAACTGTTCAAAGTTACGACAGCACTGAAACAGTAACTTTACAACCAGTCCTTGAACGAACAACCATCGCAGCATCTCCACAGTCACAAGATCACCACTTGCGTGCTTTACAGCCAGCTTCCGACAAGCAGAGTCAATGGAGAAGCTGGCAGTAAAATCGCAAGTTGCAGTCATGTGAGGCCTCGCTTAACGACCGCAGGTGATTCGCTTAACTACCACGGCGAAAGTGAGATCGTTAAGTCCTTCATGGTCACGTCTCGCTTAACGACCACATCGCTTAGTGACGGAGTTGCCAGTCCCAATTGTGGTAGTTAAGTGAGGACTAACTGTACATTATAAGCTGGAAAAAAAAACGGTATGTTTGGAAGCTTCTCCCTTAACTTACAAGCCAACAAGGGGGCAAATTCATTCCTTGCAGCCAGATTATTTTTCACAACCTACATCTAGCTGCCCAGGACTGTTGCCATGGACTGGAAACAGCTTTTCACATGTTCAGAGGGGCACGAAAATCAAACCAGGAACTTCTACACATAATGCCTATCTTTTGCTGCTGATTAGATGCTAGAAATCCCTCAAGTCACATTCATACCTTTACCAAGTCAGCCACAGAAGTTCCCTGTATATGAGGCCTCATGAGAAGAAGGCTGGGTGCTGGTTTTCTGCAATCCATTACTTGTAGAAGAGAGGGGCTGTGGGAGAAGGACTGCCAAAACCAAAGGGATGCTTACGGAACATTCATTCATTCATTCATTCATTCATTCATTCATTCATTCATTCATTCATTCATTCATTCTGTATATAAATATGGGGGCAAACTTGCTATCTCTCCACAGCTAGAGACTTGCCTGCTTGGTAAATAGGTGCGCTGATCCAGCACAGTAAGGTTAAGAACACAAGACAATCAGCTGATTCAAAATAATTCCCTGTTCAGCCCAGCAGTCTCTCTCAAAGGACTTAAAATACTGAAGGAGAAATCCCCACCTTATCTGCATTCCTTTGCTCCAGGAGCACATGTCTTTTCGCAGGAGGAGGTTATTGAGGGTCACAGCCCCAATGATGTAGAACATCTGCTTGACCACCTGCTTGATTAGCTCAGGATCCATGCCGTGCTGGCACATGATGGAGTGGAAGGTGTTCAGCTGTCGGATTATCGAATCCAGGGTGTACGTCCCTTCATCGGCAATGCTAGAGGTTCTCTTTCGGAGGCCAGTGGGTTTCACCCCTGACACTCCTTGGATAGTTTCATGCTCCAGCATTCCTGAAACTGATTAGAGATACCATTAATTTAGTTGAGAAATACTCTTTCTGAAAACAAAAACGAAAGAAGCATGAATAAAGGTTTATGGCATTTTGAAACGTCAAGCCCCGCTGCCTATTCAAGCAAGAAAATGGCAGAACAGTAAGAAGAAGAAAACCCTGTGACCCAGAAACATAAGCCAAGCTAAAACAAAAACAAAAATCTGAAAACTTTCCATACTAAAAAAATCTCCTGAAACAGGCAAGTCTTCACCAAATGGCAAGAGATAAACTGTCCTAGGGCAGGACAAGCCGCCCGGGGAAGACCTACTAAATCAGTCGCACAAGGAGTGAAAAAGCTCAAGTTTGTTTGGCTACCCGCGGACTCAGTGACCCAGAGCAGCTGTTCCCATGTGGATCAGTCCTTGAGATCATCAGGTCCCACATGTCATTTGGAACAGAAGCAGCAGTTTAATTTCAACAACACAGAAATTAATTGATCCAGCCAGTATTCTGGCAGTTTGGGAACCGGGTGTTTCGGAGAATATTAACCACAGCCCTGCTGGAACAGACTGCAGGCTCTCTTGTCCAGCATTCTGTTGCCCACAGCCTAGCTCCTGCTGGAAAGTCCAAAAGCAGGTCCCAAGGACCACAAAGCCTCTTTGGCAGTGACTAGTATTCAACAGCCAGCTGCGTTGGGTCCTGCAAGCAGGATATAGACATCTTAAGTAGTAGCTATAGACAGCCATAGCGTTCATTTGCCTAAATAATTCTAAGCACATAGCAGTGTAACCCCTAACTCTGAATTTGGCTTATACAACTGATACAAGACAAAATCCTTTCATTGTAACATCAGTGGAAATTACCAGAAGAAAATCCAAATGATGAAAATGACCCTCTTAATTAGGAAAAGAAGGCACAGGTTTCTCCCATGGGTTATTCTGTTTCACCTTACCAATCATTGGCTGCAAAATATTCTCCAAAACTCTGACAAGCTGCTGGTAGATCTGGATGGCCAGGTCACTTAGTACTTGTCTGTACTCAGCAAGGTCAAAATTAGTCAGGCAATGCTCATTCTGACGAGATGTGTTATGCTTCATAAAACCCTGCAGGTACAGAAAAAAATAGCCAAGTTTGTGTTTGTATATTTTATACTGTCATATGCAAACAGGTGAGGACGACAGCAACTTTTAAAAAAACAAAAATTCCATTTGATGAAGACAGTACTTTCTTTAGGCCTACTAGGGGAGTGAGACCTCTGTCCCACTTCAAACCTTCAAAGCACTTTAGCCAACAGAGATAAACTGAAATGGAGAAACTTACTTCTTCACCGCTGTACTGCTTCAAACAGTGCAAAAATCGGCATGTGTTAGACAGCCAGAAGGAGACTGTTTCAAAGTCATCACCTCTTTTCTAAAAGCAAAAACAACAACGGTATCAATGAAAAGGCAATGTGCATTAAAAGAGGATTACAATGCAAGGTTACTGATAATGGAACACGTCCTTTGCTAAAGGAAAAGGTATTTTTACATTGCATTAGATGCTGCACAGTGTTCTGTGTGCCTCTCTTTGAATCATGGAATCTGTGCCATGAATGGAGATTACGCTAGTGTCTTTTATTTTTCTTACGGAAAAACTAGACTGTTACCATGATTTAGAGACAAGCACAGCAGCAGCACTTTTAATACAGCTCTGGATTGACATTTTAACTGAAACTGTAAACTGACCTTCAAAATCTTCTTGATGCCATTAATTGTAGAAGTCAGCAAGGACCTCACTTTTTGATCATCGTTAAGGTAGTCAGCATGGCGGATGCACATGAACAAAATGTAAGCTGGCAACCCTGGGATGAGATTCACTGCCACTCCACGAGGCTTCAGGTCTGAGGGAGGAGTCACAAAGAGGAACACAGGAATTCGCAGATCACTCTATTTATATTAGTGCCCTAATAAGACTGCAGAGGGGCGTGGTGGCTCAGCGGGTAAGACGCCAGGCTTGTCGATCGGAAGATCGCCATGTTCGGAGGTTCGAGACCTGAGCGCCGCGTGACAGAGTGAGCTCCCGCACTCGCCCCAGCTCTTGCCAACCTAGCAATTCGAAAGCATGCAAATGCAAGTAGATGAATAGGGACCACTTCGGTGGGAAGGTAACAGCATTCTGCGCGCGTCATGCAGCCACATGACCGTGGAAGCGTCTTCAGACAACGCTGGCTCTTCGGCTAACAAACGGAGATGAGCACCGGCCTCTAGAGTCGGACACGACTGCACAAATGTGTGGGGGGAACCTTTACTTTTTACTTTTAATAAGACTGCATAGAGCCAGAAGTGGTTGAAGGGACTGGGCTAGAAACTAGGAGAACATGAGTTCTTGTCCTGCCTTAGGCATGAAGCCAGCTGCGGCACTCTGAGCCCGTCTCTCTCAGCCCTAGGAAGGAGGCAAGGGCAAACCACTTCCGAAAACACTGCCAAGAAACCGGGTTGGACTTGTCCAGGCAGTCGCCAGGAGTCAAGACTGACTTAAAGGTACAATAAAATAAAAAAATAAAATAAAAGTATGGCTTTTCAAATAATCAGTAATTCTCTGTCCTTTTAAATTGGATGCTATTGGTTTTATACCAAGTTTGTGTTTCTTTGTGCAATCATCAATTTAAAAAATTATCTGGGCTTATTATAGAACAGAAGAGCATAAAACCATCGAAGGAGAAAAGGGATCGTGTAGTGCAACAGATTAACAACTAAACTGTACATAACGGAAAAAGTAACACATATTTGCAAAACCTCCACATGGTGCATTTTATAAATAGAAAGTAGAGAAATAGAAATCTCTCACCTAAAATAAGATTCTTAACGAGTTTTGGTTCATCTTCTTTCTTGTACTCTAACATTCCTTGGAAGTCTTTTTCTTTCCTTGGAATATTAACAGGATGTATCGGCTCATCAATTATTTGTCCAGGTGAAATGTTCTCCATCTGGCCCACTAAATCGAGAAAAAGAAGATGGGAGCGGGGTGTGAACAAAAGCTAAATTTGATCCAGGGAGCTGGCACTGAACTGTGGAGTTTTCTTACTGGGAATTAATGAATTAGCTACAATCCATTAGGAGTTTTACTTATTGCTGAGAAAGTACATGTTGTTTATGAACCATCCAAAAACTTGGGTTTCGGTGTCCCTCTACAGCATACAAGCAAAACAATTAAATAAATAAGGCTTGGCTATGGGTCTGCAGAACCCTTTTAAGGAAATAGCGGGAACAGTCATTTGCTTTTCTAAAAAATGCTAAAAGAATCCCTCAGCAGGCTGAGTGAAAATCAGGAATGCGCTGTGGAATGCTGATCAGCTAGAACTTAACCTGGTCTTGTGTCAGTCTAGGACAGTAAATATAACACACAGCAACTGGAAAAGCTGCTAAGGTTAACCGATAGCAGACCAATGACAGAAAGCTTCTAGAATCCAGACTTTCTACATAGCTTTGAAATTTTCCTGTGCTGCCTGCACGCCTTGTTTAATTCAGGAACTAAAGACCTGAAACCCACTTGCACTGCCAACACATCAGGCTATATTTAGCATGGCAAAGGGAAGGCAATGATTAGATCTCAGCCACTCCTTTAATGTAATCGTTAAAAGAGCACTTCCCCCCCCCCCAGGTGTGTTGTTCCCTCTGCAAAAATGCCTACTAAGTAAAGAAGTCTCTGATTTCTGTGTGTCATCAACTTGCAAAGGGTGAAATACGATCAAGTGAAGAACCAAGATTGGGTTACGAAGCAAACCAAGAGCAGAGCTCAGGAACACTTTAATTAGGGCGTAGATTGCCTTGTATTCTAGCTCTAACGACATCACGGACTTTCTACGTGTATGAAATCCTATCTTATATGGCTGTTACAAGGGGAGATCCAAAAGTCAATATATTACTGTTATAAACTCTGATACCAAGGGCTCTCATATTCAAGAGAATGGGAGTATTGATCAAGGAGCATTTGCTTTTGGCAAAAAACCAATGCTGTCCTTTGGTAAGCAAAAAATATGCTGAATGTTTATCCTCCCTTAATCAGCTTCCACTCAGCTCCCATGACAATCTGTACTGCTTCTTCAATGTATCCGATCTTAATTATTATTGCAGAATACTGCTGCCCTTTGCATGAGCAATATCAGAAATCCTTGCCTCAGGCAGATAGTAAAATACGTCTGTATTAATGTTTAGAAACAGAAACAATTTTGACCACAGGCAAGTACTGTACCTTCAAGCTCATCAATTTTTTTGGCGAAAACTTTCAGCTGCTTTTTCAGTTTGCGAACAGTCTTGTCCTGTTTTTCCAGCTGTTCCATTAAATCCTACCCAATTAAATTGAGGGAAAAAAGGGTGAGAGGCTGAAAGGGGCCAGAAAGGCAACAGACAAAACAGAACCAGTGCTGTTAGTGCTATAAGAGAAACTCAGGACAGCTGAAAGGCAATGCCACCATCTGGCTAAAATTTGCAAGCCTGCCCACTGCCTAGAATTAAGATGTTATATAAAAATCTCGCTCTCTAAAGTACACTGAAATACCTGCAGCATGACAGAGGATTTGTGCGGCCCTGTTCAAGAAACGCAACAGATCCAGTACCCAGGTTTCTGGCAGTTCCTCTCCTATAGGGCTAAGGAGACCGAGCACTTGCTAGTCGTCATCTAACCTTCGAGAACATTTGGCAGACTTGAGGCCCACTCCTGTTCTGGACAGATTTCCAGAGACAAAAATAATCTGGTCCTTTCCATATATTTTTATCATAAGGCTAGTGAAGTAAGCATCATCCTTGAGATATAGCTTTAAAACCCCTCTTTGCCAATTCTTTAAATTTACAATAAATTTGCTTAGCCTTTGCCCTTCTTCTCAATCCATTCTGGTACATGACGGCATTAAAAATTGCTATCTAAATATTTACTCAGAGGAAATCTAGAACCATGAAAGGCCACTAGCTCTTTTCCAGAATGTGAAGTTCACAACTAGGACACTCCTATTTCCATCATGCTGCGGTGTTCATATTAGTGACAAAATGTGCACTGACCGGGGGTGGGGGTGGGACGGAAGAAACATGCTAACACAATTGCTGCAACAGAAAGGTCTGGGAAGAGGAACAGCACAACAAAGTTCTCTGAAAAGGATTTCCTTTGACAGTGGACAAGGCAGCCAGTTCTTTTGTTAGTTCTCCAGAAGTAGCAAACAAAAAAGAGGGATCTGAACCAGGTACATACAATCATCCGTTTGTAAAGTGATATCCGGTATGACTGAGACATCATGAGGTCATCTGCATATAACTCCTCATAATACTGAAACAACAGGCATAAAATACAGATTCTTCCTATTCTTTTAAGGTACCCAGTTTTCAAAAAGCTGCACACCAACGGGCACATTGCACAATACCGTTTGCACGTTAAGCAATTAAAATTCTGAAAATGTCCTACAGAGCAAGGACGCAGCAAGAGAAGTAGTTTCTCGTTTACTGGCCCATTTCAGAGAGACAGATGTGTCTGTCTCCCAAAATGAAAAGGCAAACGTAAGTGAAAGCATTTACTACTTTTCAGTTTGAGAATACTGAGCCTATGACCCACCTCAGGTCAAAGTGCTTGGGGGAAACTACTCCAAGGTTCCTCCAAGGCATTACACGAGAATAATTAGTGAGCTGCAGATGCTTTGTTAGGATTTGTACAAATGTTGCAAGCAACAGAAAACACACCCAACTTGGTGCTTTTTTAAAAAACGAAGAGAGAGCCATTTCAAAGGCCTTGACACTTCCAAAACACAGAAGAATCCCACCAGATTTTCTGCATCAACCGTGGAAGAACCAAAGCAAGCCTTCAAAATAAAATATGGAAAGTCAGTATCTGCCTCCCTCAGATGTCTGGAAGCAAGGGGTCCTAAAGTCCAGCTTGGCAAGTCATAGCTATCTCTTTAAGGCCTCAACAGATCAGGGCTTCTGCTTTCCTCGTCCTCTTCCCCGAAACCTAGGAAGTAGCGCTCAGTGCTTCTGACTACTGAGTTATGAAAAGCCCTTACCAAGTTTTCATTTGTCAGGCGGGTGATTTCGTGCTGTAGGCTGGCTTCTATCCGGGCTTCTGGGGGCAGCTGGAGGTTCTGGGCCAACAACTGCTGCTGGCGATTGTTCTCCTCCTTCAGACTCTGAATCTCTCCGCGGAGGGCCTCCAGGTCGTTCTCGTGGCTTCTTTTCTGAGCCTGCAGCTGGGATTCCAGAAGCCTACAAGAAGCCAATTAGGAAGGCCAAGAGAGAAGTAGAAAAGCACTTTTTAAGACTGCACACACTCATCAAAGATCTGAAATTTCAATGGCTGTTGAAGTAAGCAAGCAACCAGCTTATCAGGAAAAGTAAGAAAACCAGAAAAGTGTTCTTTAAACCCTTTTGAGTGTCTTGAGACAAACTTTGCTTGACTGACTTCACACATCCAGCAGAACTATGGCTGATCCTGGATGAGCATGCTCGGGTTTCAAGTCTTATTTCAAGGACAGCTGAATTACAAAATTATAAAGCAGGTGATCCTTCTAGAGCAGTGTTTCTCAGTCTCAGCAACTTTAAGATGTGTGGACTTCAACTCCCAGAATTCCCCTTCTGGCAATTCGCTTGGGATGGGAAGAGTAATATAATAGCTCTTTGTGGGGATGGCTTGCGCCATAGAGCTCTTTTAATACATAACATCACAGCCTCTTGGATTTTATTTATTTATATATTTATATTTAATTTTTAAATTGATATATTGTGTTGTATATTTTATATGTTTTAATCACTAACTTTATTGTAAACCGCCCAGAGTCCCCTCTACAAGGGGAGATGGGCGGTGATATAAGTTGGATAAATAAATAAATAAATAAATAAAATCTTAAAGCTGCTGAGATTGAGAAACACTGCTCTAGAGCCATATCTACTGCAAGGAGGACACTTTAGAATAAACGTCCGTGGGGCACTATTGAGAGGACAGAAAATCACAGATTATTTATAACAATTAGTTAACAAGATTGCATATACCACCTATGCTGAAGGGTAGTTTATTACAAATAAATACAATTCATTTATTACTACATTTTTACCATCATAGGAAGTATTTAGATTTTCTGTCTCAAACACCTAACATCTTAGGTTATCTCTGGTCCCTAAACGTCAGAGAACTGTAAAGTAACCCTAATCCTTAAGGGCCCGATAACTAGTTTCTTACAAACAGTCAGATCTCAAAAGGGACAAAGCAATCTATTACAGTGCAGGCGTGTCTATTAAGCAGTTCGTCTTCTTCAGGATTATTCTGCTCGGAGAGAAACAGAAGCATCCTAAGTAAAGCAAAAATGACCCATAAGGATCACAGCCTTTGAAAGATCAGAGCTTCAGTTTTAAGATTATTGCTGATCCAAAGGCCAACAGAAGAACTGATAACAAAAGAGCCCGTGCTACTGATTCACTGCACCGCCTTGGGCATGTGAACCAATGATTTATTCACCATATGTGAATTGTCGGAGGAAAAGAACAAATCACCTTCAAGCATCATTATCAATGCTAACACTGCATTTCCTACAAACAGGCACACACCTCAACTAGGCTACTCTAACCAGACACAGCCTTTCAGGGTTTAAATATGTCTAAGCAGATCAGCTAACAGCTACATTGACCAAGCACGTGAAGGTAAATGTGAATAATTTACCTTTCATTTCTTTTCCATTCGCTCTAGAACCTTAAAATTCTAGAACACGAGGACAAGAAACAAAAGCTACAGAGCCACCTCTCCCCCGTTTTCCCTGCAGCACAGATCACCCCCCAAGTTAGCTTTTAGCAGACTTACAAAAAGATGCAGTTAACTGTACATGTTTTGTTAGCAGTACAAGAAAAGGAAAGACACTAGTTAAATCAGCATTCAGTGCAAAAGTAGCTTTTTGAGCTTTGTTGTTTTATCGAGCTAAACATGAAACTACTTTTGTCGCTCAACTACAAAAACAGCACAAAGGAGTAAAGGTTTAGAGAATATATATATTTTAAAAAATTGACTCCCGCATTCTCAAGTAAGTGGATGCATTTAACAGCCATATTTACAGAACAGGGTATTTAACACAGGGGACTGTGTTGAGATCATTTGAGTTTTTCAAAATGGCCTGAATCTGGTATTTTGAAACTGTTTTTTTTTCTTTGCAGAATAGCAATTTGTAATGACTTAAACTGACAGACAAATAATATGTTTTGTATGTTTCATCCTGCTAATCTTAGGATAGGTACTGGACTATGCATTCTTTTTGGATATTAATAATTAAAGTTTGGTCTGCAACCTTTTCTAGCTGACACCAAGATCTTAGGGACTCTCTGAGAAATATGCCCACTTCCTCCTTTAATACTGTGAATCCCCATAAATTGTAGCAGTGGGCACGGTTGCTCCTGTTTCTGCTCTGTTAAATGTCTTGATGGAGATTGTTCAGGCAGTGAAGCCAGGAGGAAGAACAGAGGAACTCGCCTTCTTTCCAAATAAAGAAACAAAATTCCACAGGGGAAGAATGTGTTAATGCCAGAACAACAACAGTTGGTCCTCCTCTTTTTCCCATCTAGTAGAAAGCGTGGACAGATTTTGTGTTTACTGGCTGTGATGGAGTTGTTTCCATCATACACTCACTTGTCCTCTCCTGATGAACGTAGAAGCTCCACTATCTATAAATGAATTCTGCCTCTGCATTTAAATTTTTACGGCTTGGACCTTTCCTCATGGCCCCAGAAGATGCCCAGACATGTTGATCCTAACACTGGACATCTTTCTAATATGAGACTTAGATGCCCAAAGTCATTTTGAGTTAGGCAGTATGTAAATTTAATAAATAAATAAATGCATACTATTCTTTCTTTTCCTTTAACAAACACATTTGGATTGAATGTAATTGCCAAAAGCAGCTCCACAGCATGTTAGTAACAAAGGAAGGAAGGAAGGAAGGAAGGAAGGAAGGAAGGAAGGAAGGAAGGAAGGAAGGAAGGAAGGAAGGAAGGAAGGAAGGAAGGAAGGATTAAAACAACAACCCCCATCCTGAGAAATCTTGTAACCTGTTGACTTGTTTTAGCCCTTCATATACCAGCCACAGTTCTCCATCCTCATTCAGCAAATGACAGTCTTGAAGAGATGAACTTCCAAGCAAAATGTTTTTTAAAATGCAGAAACACAAAAAGGGACACGTGATGGAGATGATGGGACATAGTAAAAGGACAATGCAAATTAAGACAGTGTAACTGGAAAAAAAGGAAGCCTTGATCTCAGTAAGAATAATTCCAAGCTGTTTACTAATGCAATCTTATACAAGTTTATTGAGAAGCAAATCCCATGTGGTTCCAAAGATCCTAATGCTTAAATTTAAGCAAGATTGCAACCTTCCCAACTTGTATTTGTGTAATCCTATAAAAATCTACTAAGAAGCAAGCCCTGGTGATTTCACTGGACTTGCTCCCATGTAAATATAGAAGTTTAAGGTAATGCAGTTGTAAAAGATAACCTGTGAGCAATCCAGATCATAAGATGTGTCCAGATAAGGCTGCTTTATTCCAGATTCATTAAACCAGAGCAAATGAGCCATATTCTTATATATCCTGATAAGAAGGATTTTACACAGCATAAGTAATTGAAGAAGGAAAGAATCTTCTCAGCTAGCCTTTGTTCACTGTGATAGGAGGCCAATGTAATATTCCAAGGACTATGATGCCAATCTGAAAGTATTTTCACTGCCGTTCTGTCTAAGGGCAGGTCTGATACGGCAACCAAAGTTGGCGAGAGCTAGTGCCTGTCCCCTACATTATCTATCAACCTCCTTCTGTCCCTGGAACAATCTTGTATGTTAAAAAGTTTGGGTTTTTTTCCTTTAAAAGAACAATGCTGAGAGATCAAAACCAAGGCATAAAATTAAGCTATATTTTCACATGATGGTAACACACAGTTTAGCAAATTTCAGAACAGTGTATCAAAACCACCTCCCACAAAATACTTTTCAAACGTCAAATGCAAGCTGACTTAAGGTTTATTTTCCTATGAAAGCTGAAGGCACTGAAACCATCTTGCTCTTCAGAGAGATTAAAACAAAAGGACCTAAAATGTATATGTTTGAAAGTCAAAATTTATGGAGTGAAAATGCTGAAGATGTGCAAAATGTTTTGAATTCCAAACACCCTGTTTGGAGTTTGAAACAACTGTCTCACATTCAGGATGGGCTGTTTTGATCATTTTGGAAGTGTTTAGGGCTCATGGTATTATATCTCAAGTTACAAGCACTTCCAAGCACCCTGTTTCAAATGCAACCAGGGCTTTTCTAAATCAAAGCAGTTCAACCCCTGAAATGTTCTGTACACACCATAGGGGAGGGGGTGTGAGAGAGAGACAGAGAGATTGAGGGGGGAAAATAAATGATTAATGTTGGGGGGACAAAAAGGAGACAAAGATTCAAGACTTTTACTCAGGGCATGATCTGAATTCATATACCTGTTTGTCTCCTTCAGTCCAATATAAGCTTGAGCAATCTCTCCTTTGTCCTTCATCTTCTGTACATCTTCCAAAAGGATTGTAGAGTCTGTCATGGTATTCTGGGGATAACCAATGGAAGAACAAATGAGAAAGATTCAGTAGTACATCTTTAAGTACATGCCTGCCTAAGCAGCGTATAAAACTGTGTGGTATAAACATTACTGCCATTACTTGGATTTGACTGTATTTTATATTTTTATTGATTATTGGTATTTAATTATGACTTTTATTGAATTTTAAATTGTTTTATTGTGAACCGCCCAGGGTCCCTCCTTGTGGGGGAGATGGGCAGTGATATGTGACAGACAGACAGACAGACAAACAAATAAATAAATAAAATTTAGTTATCATTAAAGTAGTCATGTCTATACTGTACTGCTCTTCCAGAGGAATTGCTAAAAAAATTGCACTAAATGTGTTGGACTAGCGTTATGAGATGGCTTGAGTTCAAATTCCAATTGAGTCATGAAATTCTCTAGATGATCCTTGGCCCAGTCACGCACTCTGTTTTAATTACGTCTCCCGGAGCTGTTTCAAAGCCGTAACAAATACAGCTACACAATAAATAGATTCCTCTCTAGCTAAAGTGCTATAAGGGAATCACCTTTTCCTTTTGGACGTCCTTATTTTAGGAAAGCTGTAGCCAAAGAACTAGTAAAATGTGTAACGTACTGCAGATCAAACATCACTCGTTACTTTCATGGGGTCAACCCAGTGGCTTGCTTGAATACATTAAGACAGACACGTGGCAGGTTTACAAGGTTTCTAGCATTAAAGACAAAATTATCTGCAACAAGGTTACCTTATCATCCTGGTAATCCATGTGCAAGCATGAAAATAAAGAGACAGACTAGTCATCCAACAGACATACTCATTAAAACTGATTGATGAAGAAGGGGGCAGCTGCCCCTGCAATTGTTCCATTTGCTATCCTAACATGCTTCAAGGGAAACTGTTTCTTGTAGGAAATTGCTAACTTCTAAGCTTCAGAAAGGCCACTCCAGACCACTGTGGCAATCAAATGGCAAAGAACTGAGCATGCTGACCCCTCCCCCCAACATTCCATAAATTAATACAACAGTTGATGAAGACCAATGGTTACTCAACCATACTCAATAGTTAGAAGGAATAGTTTCCTGCAGTGGAAGAGAATACACATAAATCCTGCACTTAATGTGTTTTACACACAGCTAATGTGCTACAGAAGAAAATCCATGCCAGTATTTGGTTTGATTCTAGATTGTACATTGGGATAAAAGAAGCAATGTAAACCATCCCTGGCGTGGTGCACCTCTTCATAGGGGCGTGGTGGCTCAGCGGGTAAGACGCCAGGCTTGTCGATTGGAAGATCGCAAGTTTGGAGGTTCGAATCCCTAGCCCTGCGTGACGGAGTGAGCTCCCGCACTCACCCCAGCTCTTGCCAACCTAGCAATTCGAAAGCATGCAAATGCAAGTAGATGAATAGGTACCACTTCGGTGGGTAGGTAACAGCGTTCCGCATGTGTCATGCGGCCACATGACCATGGAAGCATCTTCGGACAACACTGGCTCTTTGGCTAACAAAGGGAGATGAGCACCGGGCCCTAGAGTCGGACACGACTGCACAAATGTGCGGGGGGAACCTTTACCTTTTTAAACCATCCCTGCGCTGTTAACTAACATGAACCTGGATAACACAACCAGTTTTGTTTCTCCTATTCACCTTGGGCTGCACTGCCTCCTTCTGGCTCATCAGCTGAGACCTCAGGATGAGAACTTCCTCCTTGCGTACCTCCAGCTCTTCACTAACAGATGTCATTTGGTCCAAAAGGACCCTGTATGCTGGGGCACCAGGCATAGTGACATTCGGAGCACTCTTCTCCATCAGGGCCTTTCTCAACTCGTTCAATTCATTCTTTAGTTTCTTATTCTCTGACTCAAGCTCTTGACGCTGCAGGGTATAAGGTGGGAAAAACAACAACAGTTGTCCTCATTCACCAGCTGTCCTAACAGAAATCAAGATCAAGGTAAAAAAGCCAATTTTAGTTACCAATGGGCTTGAAACAAGATGTTCTGACCCTTACGTATATCACAAACATACGTCTATTTTATTCCAAGTGAAACCCTTATGATTTCCACTAAAGAACTCTATGAATTGGTAGACAGATGAAATCATAAGAGACCTGTCCTTGTGTTTGTATTGTCTGGTTTTCTTCCACAGAAAGAATGGCAATCAGTTAAAATATACAGAGTGGAAACACTTAGACCAGTGTTTTTCAAACTTGGCAACTTTAAAAGTGTGGACTTCAACTCCCAGAATTCCCCAGCCAACCAGAATTCTGGGAGTTTAAGTCCACACATCTTATTGTTGCCAAGTTTGAAAAACACTGACTTAGACATTCCTAGAGTGGAAAAGTAGTCTAGAAATCTTGGTACCTTCCAGACACTGATATTTCCATATTACGGAAGCTGGACAGATTCCAGGTACTTCTGTGAATGTGCCTCAGTCTAATAATTAGAATAACCAAATCACTACTGGCTACCAGCTGCCATATACAGTTGTACTGTAGTATGTACATGAAGCATTAGGACATTTTTTTAAGTTCAGTAAATAACATTTAAATCTGTTTTTCTAATTTAGCCTACTTTGGGGGTAATGCACAGGATTCAGTGATCCAAAATACAATACTCCTCACAACCTTAAGTG
Source organism: Charina bottae (assembly GCA_023362775.1). NCBI lineage: Eukaryota > Metazoa > Chordata > Lepidosauria > Squamata > Charinaidae > Charina > Charina bottae. The sequence continues at coordinate 16,807,604 of JALMGJ010000010.1, forward strand.
ATTCGTATTCCAGCTCTGCTCCTCTCATCTGAGGCCTTTCTTCCTCCTGGAAAAATTCAAGGGACAAAAAAAGAGAGATCCCACTTTTAAAAACAGAATATTTCAGACATTATCAAGAAAAAAAGGAAATTTCAGTGAATTCCCTATATTCATTTTTAGATAATTAGTAATGTTTACTTAATGTTTAAGCTTTTTAAGCAACATACAATAGTAAGTCTGGACAGGATTCTGAAGCCTAAGCCAAGAGGGAAGGGTGAATGGTTTTCCAAAGGTTACAATTACTAAAAGCACCACTGGTAGCTCAGCTGGCTATCAACAATATTAAGATAAAGGGTAAAAACATCCTTTGAGGTTCACATGGGATGTTCATGAAACAAAATACCACAAGGAAAAAAAATATTCTAACCTGCTTCTAAAAACCAATAGATCAAAACAACAAAAATTAAGGAGTGGACAACTGCAATGACAGCACTAGTAGTGTTTCGCATATTCCTTAGTTACTTTCTGCATCTTCCCCTGGAGGGAATCGTGGATCTACCTTCCACCTGCTGAATGGAGTGTCATTGCTGGAATAGGATCCCAACTGTCACCATCACCTGGACAAGCCTAAATTCTAAAGATACACAATCTTTTCCGTCTTACCTTGGCCTTGGCTCGGAGAACCTGGTCCTCCTTCCGGTCTAGCTCATCCTGCAGGGACTGCTTTTCTAGCTCCAGCTCCTTCACTCGTTTTTGTAGTTTGAGGAAGAGAGACATGTCCAAAGGTGCCTTCTTCTCACCTGGCTCCTGATTTACAAGGCAAATGGGGAAGGTTGGGAATCAGAAAGCTCCCAAGCTGCTGCTGGAGGGGCAGCCTACACACTGTCTGTCACCGTGAGGAAGAGAGGAAAACGCATGGAAATAAGCTTTCAGGAAACAGGGCCCACAACATGGAGGACCTGCAGTGGCAACCACATCAGAGCAGCAGTATGAAGTCTCCATAAGGGTCATACCCCAAGCTGGCTTTAAACGAACACGTTAAATCATAGTTTAAAAATCTGGCTCAACCATCAGGTACTTAGTACACTGGAACATTTTGGGATATTCCAAAACAATCTCCAGAACTGATTTGCTGTATGATGACGAGATCTTGTCATTTCTGCACAACTGCTGCATCATGACCGAGAAAATAACAAACTGTAGTGTGGTTTCCAACCTTACCTCTGTTCTCATTGGTAACTCTTCAGCCTCAGTGATCTCAGAGCTGTAAGTGTATTCTGATTCATTGCTACTATGGGTGGAGTCTGTTCTCTTGTGCCCTGGCTTGGAAACACTCTGGAAAGAAAGGGAGCACCAGCATTAACTATGGTGCTTCCATAAGCTAGACATTCCTGCATGTTAATGGGTTCATCTCTTGAAGGGGTGGGAACTTAGAAAACTTATGGAGAAAAATGAAGAGTCTTTGCTGAATAAAGGCAGATGGAGAAGCAGCAAGCAGGTAGAAGATTCAGGACGCCCTCCCCATTCACGACGTTTTCAATCTGAATTGTGCACATTCCCATTCCTTTTGAGCTACTGGACAGCATCTGTTTCCAGACCCAAAACTGATACTGAATCCTGAATTTGGCTTCAGGCCAACTCACCCCCATCAGCTTCATCTCGTCCTTGAGGTCATCATATCGCTCTTCTAACCGGCTGAATTCTTGGAGCAGATTCTGGTATCTCTGTCTTTCGTTGTTCAGATCTAGGTCCAGTTGTTTTGTCTCCTCAAGGTGCCGTTTCTCCATGACCTCTGCAAAGAAAAAGAAAAATTAAATCAATACTTACCTATATCAGTCTCACCTGTGAAGAGGTGCTTCTTCTCCAATGTTTCTGCATCCCTACATCATTCCATCCATCCATTCCTTCCCTCCTGCCCTAGTCCATGTCCATCTCTACTTCAATTATCCTCAGCTACCTTGGCATCTTATAGGGCAGAGAGAAGAGCACGGGAATGTTAAACATCCAGCTGTCACTCCTCAATCATTTCTAAATCACTGTGTGGCCAGGGCCCAATTTAAATAAGACTCCATACAATAGCTAGCAGTCACAAACTATACAATCAAGTGGAGTACTGATTCATAAAAAATACATTATTTATTTATTTTATATAGCAATAAAAATAAATAAAGCTTTCTTTCTTTCCTTCTTTTCCCCTATACAACCAAAAATAGCTAAAATTATAGGTTAGAAGTGAGTGCTTAATATCCCTTTTGTAAATTCAGGTAAGAAACATTTCGGGTCCTTTTTTCCTCAGTATATACAGAACACTTCAGACTGATTAGTGTCACATAACTTGCTAGGGTTGAAGGACAGAAGCATGCTTGGGCATGATGAAATAAAATTCTAACGTATAGCACCCTTATATTGGGGTAGTTTCGAAACTGGGGATAATAAACTGATTCAACTCAGGTCTGCAGTCTCAAAAAACCTACAAATGGGTATGGGAGGTTTCGAATAAACATGAGAACTATGGAAATAAGAGGGGCTGTCAATGAGAGAGAGGAAAAGGGTAGTGTTGCCTATGTTGGCTATGACCCTATTTGCCATTAACTTTGGCCCCACCTATGACTGGCACAGGAACTCCAACACAACGCAGCTCTCAAAATAAGAAGTTTCTCCATCATTTCATGCTTGAATTGCCCAGTTCCCTCATTACTTTCTCCCCACACGTGAGAAATAGGAATTCCTTCTAGCCCAGTGTCCCACATTCAGATCCATATGCCTATTAAACATGGAAACTAGTTTTTTAAAACCCAGCCAAAGTAAATTCCCGAGCTAAGCTTACCTGTAATTTCTTTGGCCTGGTCTTGGATGCGACTATTCAGCTCATCCTTTTCCGTTTTAAGAAGTATGTTTTGCTCTTTTAGTTCCACCACCAGCTAAAAAAAAAGGTTTGAAGGGGAAGATTTGTAGTATTCTGGCAATAAATTGATTAGCTTTTCCGCATGATTCCAGTAAAATTAATTGCTAAGTTTATAATGAGGCTGTTGGTATCATTATCAAAATCTTGCCTATACACAGCATTTTACCTAGTCTAGGACATTATCTTGTAGATCAGACTTCCTCAAGCTGGGGCCCTCCATTACCATGAATCCTAGCCAGCATTGTGAAGGTGCCTCTTTGAAAAAGCCTGATTTACAATATAAGGGTCTCCCTAGTTTTGAGGAAAATGATATATATGGTAAAACTGTTTTTTTTTAAAGTGTAACTTTGATGAAGTTGTTCTACTCAAACTACAGGCTGCAGTCAACTGGGGAGAGACAGGAGCAAAAGTGTGGGGAACAGAACGAGACTAATGCACCCATCCCCACATTGCTCTTCATCAACAGTATTTGAAGTTGGTGTGCTTCGGAACCAAACAATTTTACCTTGTCTGTTTCTTGCTTATAGAGGTCTGCCTTTTCTTCAATTGTTTTTTTCTCAGTCTGGGTCTGGTTCAGCTCCTTTCGGAGCTTGCCAATCTCCTCTTGAAGGCTAATGACGCGATTGGTGGCATTCTTGGCCTCTTCTTCGCTCATCCGAAGCCTTTCTACGTCATTCCTCAGCTTCTCCGTCTCGGAATTGTATGCTGTCTCCAAACTAGTTAGCTTCTCAACCACGGATCTGGACTCTCGTGACTGAACAAAACCCAGAATAATACAGATCAATCTTTAGAGTACAACAGACACAGGGTACATATTTATGGATCATCTTGTGTTGATCTGCTCAGATCATTGGCGATCACTCGTAGCCGAGTAAGATTGTCTTCCAAAGGTAAAATTTTAACAGTGGATCCGTAAGTGGCTATAAAGGCCAATTCTGGATCCGCACAACCTCCCACAATGAGGGCATAGGTTTCCGGGTGGGAGACGGTCTGCTCAGAAGATGCACATCATCCCGCATTGCAACTGCGCCTTCCCCATCCTTTCAGTCAGTTTTTCTCAACCTCAGTAGCTTTAAGATGTGTGGGCTTCAACTCCCAGAATTCCCCAGCCAGTCATTCTTGGCCTCTTCTTCGCTCATCCGAAGCCTTTCTATGTCATTCCTCAGCTTAAAGCTGCTGAGGTTGAGAAACACTGTTTTCAGTATTAAATATATATAAAGATCTATAGGAAGAGAACATTAGGCTACCAAGTTTCCCCTGAGGCAGGGAGTGTCTCCTCTTTTAATCTCTGCACCGTACTTAGTTATACCCCTTAGAAGGCTTAAAAGTAATACATCATCTAGTGTGAATGAAGTAACAGGGTGTGTTATCTACTGGTTACAAATGATATGCTTGAAAAGAAAGCAAGAACAATTGTATGTTTCTACAAAGTGAGGGTAGTTTTTAATGAGCACAAGATCCTAAATGGAAAGTGCTTTTGAACAGGATGAGCCAGCCATACCCAATGTTTTACAGTACAGCTTATTGTTTTCTACCTCTATAGTTGGTGTATTTTTATAAATTGTATGATGCTGTTGTGTTGTAAACATCCTCTGAGTTCACTTGTAAAAAATGTGGGGTTATAGAGCTTTAAAAAAACGATGTACAGATTGTCACATACGATAGCCATTTCTGCACACTAACATACACCTGCTTGTATTCTATTTGCTAAATGGACGTGCTTTCCATGAAGATCTTTTTCAGTAGGTTCAGATTTTAGATTTCCAACATTTGCAGGGCCCCCGATTCAAATGCAGATCATGTAAGACCTCTCATAATTTAATCCACAATTACACATCATTTTACCTGGTCATCAATTTTACGCTGGAGTTGCATAATCTTGTTCTCCATGCCAACGTTGAGTTTCTTATAGTGTTCTACAGAGCGGGCCTCTATCTTCAGTTTCTTCAGCTCCCTCTTTGCCATCATGCGCCGGTAGCAGCATTGCAGATAAATAATCGCCTTCAAAGCCCGGTGGTAGTGCAAGCGAGCCAGCCAGCCACGCACATGTTTTTGTATAATGGTGGCCTTGTGCTCCCAAAGCATCTGTGCGTTTAAAAGACAGGTTGAGCATCCTCTTCCTGCATTTCAGACCTTTGCTACAAGGGACAATTGACTGACAGCACAAGGAAAGTGAGTTGTGGCCAAGTGAAAAGTAAAAACTACCCAAACCCTAGAACTAAGAAGGAAAAACAAAATATATGCTCCGTTTATAGGAGTGGTTTGCTTTGCCACCCAAGGCTAAAATGGTGGGACAAATTCATTGATCTCTCCAGTGGCCCAAACTTTTGGACAGCCAAGAAAACAGGCTGATTTCTGACCCTTTTTGGAAATCATTATTCATGTCATAAGTCACAGACTAAAAATTCATATTTTATAAACAACTCAAATTAATATTGCTTTATTCCAGTGCTGACTCAGTTGACAAATTAATCAGATCTGGTATTTTTATTTTATTTCTATAGTACACAAAAATAATACTCAAAATCAATACAAACAATTAAAACTCCCAAAATGAACACAGCTACAGTATTAGGAAAGATTCAAGATCCTTTATCCATCTTGTGACTTCAGGATTATGCTGCGACAACTCCCTGATTTGCCAGCCAACAACTCCACCTGTAATTCTCATTCAGGGAATCAGGAAAACAATCTAGAGAAAGCTGCTTTCTAATACTACATTAATTAGCCTTTCTCTATTTTCATATTTAAAGCCTAGTCATTTGAATATTACTTCTTATACCTAAGTTATACCAAGTTACCTGACACAATAACGTATTTCCAACTATCATTATGCCATTACTCTGTTCAAATGCTCTAGAAATACCTTGATTCAACAGCCACAGCAGGTCCACAGGCTGACACAAATAATCCAGTACATCCAAAGAATATTCAAGTATCAGAAACTTTCCTAAGTGCATTAGATTGTTTACAAATCAGCATCTATAGACTTGGAACCATGGAGATTCCTATAAAACTGTGAGCCTCTTAACAGAATCTCATTTAGGAATCTCCTCAGAACAGGTAAGCAGATGATTCAACTCTTATTATGGGGCCAGTAATTATTATCCATACCAGTTTTTATAATAACAAGGCATCTGTTGCAATAGCTTCCACAGGATATTGTAGAACATGCCATGTAGAACGAAATCATCTTTAATTACCAGAATACCATTCATGTGTCAGAAGACATTATCCATCAACACAACTGGGCCATCTTTGAAATTCTTGCAAAACCACAGAAGTTCAGAAACTGAAGGAGTATCTATTTCAAAAGGCTTCTACAATCTAACAGAACACAGTGAAATTTCTCCTACACAATAATGTTCATTTAAAAAAGGGGAGAATTGGTTCAAATAAGGGGGCATAAGAGTTTGTCAAAAACCACTAAATATAGAATTCTGGATGTTGATACATCAGGATTACAGCTTGCTATGTTTTTGTCAGCAGCTAACCCCAATGAACACTGAACACATTGGAAAAAGGATTAGAAAGAATATCTATTATAGGATATATAATTTGCATATTATGTATTATGGGATACATAATTTGCAAAGATTTGCCCCACCAATATTCTTCTCTGTTGGGATTCAAGTGCACTGATCTGTACCTTGAGAAACTGACAAGCAGAAGTAACATTAAAATACTTATCCATTCTACAGCAACCTGGCAGAAAGTATCATTGGATCCTAACTTTTGGAGAGCTCAAAATCATAAACCAAGGACTTGCTTACCTTCTGATACTTTTTCCTGGCAATATAGCCTCGCAAATGTGACTGGAGAATAACAGTAACTGCTCGGGTGTGTCGATACCGCTTGCGGGCAGCATACATGCGCTGGAATTTCTGAATAATGATGGCAGCTTTGGTTCTTCGTAAAAACTTTGCAAGGCTGGCCAGGAAAATGGGGGAAAGAAAAGACAGAATGAAAATTAATTTATTAGATTAGAATAGGTATCTTCCTCCATGGACTCAAGGTAGTATACATAGTAGTTCCTCTTTCAAATGTATTCCAACAGCTCCAGGCAGGTTGAACTGATTCACCAAGACTCATCAAGAGGTCCCAAAGTGGCAAATTTTATTGTCTATGTAAAGTTGCAAGGGATCTGGAAATCTTGGTTATGTGGGACTTTGGAGCACCTGTAAGCTGACATTCAACTACAAAGGGTTCCTGTTCAGAAATGGTTGTGTTCAACAACCTTACTCTGTGTAAAGGAGCATAGATGTGCAGGTTCTGTTTCCTACCTATTATGCCACAGTTCATGCTGCAATCCACATGGAAAACTGCAACCCTCAAAGTATGGAAGAAATTATTGACACATACACTGTGTATACATGAATAAATCCTAATGCAGTCTTCCCCTGCAGCAGGCTTTTAATTGCCTCAAAAAAGGATAGGCTTTGTTTTACCTAAAATTAAATAAGCTCCTAGAATTACCTCCACATCTTTCACTATAGTGATCTTAAAAAGTTAGGCCTTTTGGGAGCAAAACTTCAATCCTGAGGAGTCATAAGCAAGCATCTAAGAAAGAAGCAGCCAAAGTAGAAATATACATCGGAAAATGTCTCTTTCCTCCACCACGTTTCTGCACCATAGCTCCTGACCTGTAGTCTGACTATAATTGATACTAAAGGTGGTCCTTGTTGCAGATGCCAAAATAAAAATAACATATTTCGTAAAAACTATCAAAACCTTGGCAAAGCACCAAGTCTTGCAAGATTTTGTTCTTCTCACTCAAATTCTGTAAGATTTCAGCTACTTAAAAAAAATCTAAAATAATAATAATTTTGGGTCCCACAGAAGCCATCAAGATAGTCACAAACATGTTATCCACAGGTACTATGTTACTACACTGGTTTACGTGGTGGTCTTTAAAAGCTTTTGATGATGTAGTAGTAGTAGTCTGAATAAAGGAAAGATTAGTATCTATCGTTCTATGCTACTCTCTCTGAGTTTATTTTATATAGAGCCTCAGGAAACCATATTAGATAAAATCTAGATAATCAAACATAATTTTGGGGAAGGTCAAAGATGCAGCACAGAATTACATTCTGATAAGAGCTCTACTGGATAAGACCAATGGCTCATCTAATTGAGCATCAGCCAGAGTGGCCAACCAAATGCCTCCAAGGTGATCAGAAACTGTCTTCAAGAAATGTCTCTACTTCCCAGAGTTAGGATTTAGTCTTCATGGCCCCTGAACACAGAAAATGCATATGACTGGTAGCCACTAATATTCAATTTTCATGATTTGTGTTTTTCAGCCTACACCAAGCGTGCAACTAATTTTCATGCCCCTAATCAAACTTAAAATAGCTCATCTACCCCATATTATGCTCCACCAGACATTCTACAACCTCTTGCTTTCCAATCATAAGCAGGCAGCAAAACAGAAAGCTTTTGTCTTATGATTATCCAATTGCACAGGCCTATCTTCCAATAAATAGCCTATAATAATCTGATTTTAAGGAACACTGAACAGATAGCAAGGAATTAAGGAAGTTTCCCCAGAGGATCAGCTTACCATCGTGCCTGGTACCCACGGACATATCTCTGAATAGTGATGGCTGCCTTCCTCATGCGCAGGTACTTCTTTCGCATCAACCACCCCCTGATGGTTTTTTGGATACGGATGCAAGCTGCTCTTAGTTTATCAGCCCTTATTTTTTCCAAATAAGCTACTTGACCAGCCCGGAAAAATATTTTTGTCTTCCCGAACTGGTACTTATCCTTGTCCTATTTTCAGAAGGAAAAGTATAATCAGTATCAGACTGATACTTTACAATATAAATAAAAAGACAAGAGTGAATTCAGTGATAGAACTACAAAAATACCGTATGATATTATGGTCATATTATGCAGAAGCAGCAGAATAAACTATAAATTTTAAAGGATAAAAATATCTGGATCATATAGTTCTATTTATATAATGATAATTTCAGAACATCAAGAAAATCTAGGGTGTTATCATTCACTCTGTATTAGGCAATTCATTCTAAGCATTAGTGGCATTTCCTAAAAAGCAGGAAGGTTAAACACATATTAATATACCAAAGTGTCAAAGTTTAAAAGGAAGATTTAATTAGGAATCTAAATTAATTCCAGTCTTCTCTATAGGACATCTAAATGAGGAAACCTTTCATCCAGTTTAGCTGCCATGGCATGAATGGATTTTCTATTTTATATACACTTACTTGAGACAAGACCCAATAAATTCAGGATGTGGAGGGAACTATTTCTGCATAAACACATACACGGTTGTTTGTTAGACTCTGATTGTACTTTCACTTCTATACCCTGAGCAAAGGTCAAATTGCATGTGACACATCAGACTTCTGTAATTGGAGTTTCTAATATCTTTCCCAGGAACTAAAAGCAGTTTTCAGGGGATGGATGATAACTCAGATCAAGGCAAAGGAGTCTTTATACCATGCTATTTTCCTGCTAAAAAAACCCCTCCCCTTCCCATGCTGCTATTTTTCTTAAGAGGTGTGGTGAGAAATTAAAACGACATTTTGATTATGTCTCATCAAGTTGGTGTTGGCTCTTAGCAACCATATAGATAGATTTTCTCCATGAAAAATGATATTTACATATTGAAAATGAGGAAACAATTTTAAAAATAAGTATCTCCTCCCCCTCTATGCTTAACTACTGTAGCTCTTCAAGGTGCGAGCAAGTAATAATAATAATTTAAAAACTTAAACAGAATGCAAACCCTACCTAAATATGATGCACAGAATCCATTTGAAAACAGAAAAGATTAAGGGTGTGGAAAATAAAACACACCAATTCTTGAACGCTTGAGATTAAGAAGACAATAGTCCAGTAATATGAATATAATCTAAATGGATCAGCAAGCAAGGGTATAGGCCCATCCTTTGGGACTGGGGGTGAAACAACAGCGTCCATCTGAAAAACTGGATTAGAATTTATAATTGAGCCACACTGGTAGAGAAAACTGGAGAACCATTTCACCAAGCATCCTTAAAATGACAGGGATCCACCCAGCATGGGCTACCTTTATAGACATTAAGCGCCATAAATCTATTACCAGAATCAGCTTTTCCAAGACATTTTTACATGTCTGTTTCCTGTCACTGAGGACATCTTTCTGCTTCATCAGGACACGATAGCGGCTGAAGAATTCTTGATACGTCCACCTGGTTTCAAGAGGCAAGGTGTCATTAGCCAACCAGAAAAGACCTTTGAAGTGCAAACTGTATTCCCACACCTCATGTGCAACATGCTTACCTTGAAGGGAAACCAGCTGCACTGATTCGGATTGTTTCTAGCACACCACAAGCTCTGAGCTGTTGTACAGTCCGCTTTTCATCAAACCTACATATGAACGTATAGTGTGGAGTTATCTGGGAGACAGAAAACTGTAAACCTCTACAGATATGTGTTGAATGACAGAAGTGGGATCATAGCACAGAAGCTTTTATCATGAGGGAAAGGATGAGTTGCCCAAAAAGCAACAAAATGATGCAAATGAGTCCTTGGCCTCCAGAATGGGCTCTAGTAGAGGTTTGTTGAGCAGGAAGTATTGAAATTAGTTGAGCAGTCAAGTAAGACCATAAGAGTATAAGAAACTTGCCATAATAAGCCAAAGGACCAGCTAGTCAGACATTTTATCTCAGTGTGTTTAACTCATAAACAAGACTGAATACAAAACTTGTTCATGTTCCATCATAGAAACGACGTTCCATTAATAAAAATTCTATTGCAGGACAACAGCCTTGACATTTTCCAAGGTACAAATTTAGCAATAGCTAATAAAATGAGCAAGGACATGACGTCTGTTTGATTCTATCCAAATCAAATACCAACAAATGTTTTTTTTTTCCTCTAACACAATTCAGAGGGCAAATATTATAGCATCGTGAACTTACATAAATGGAAACTTGAAGTCATTTGGTTTAATACACCGCACATAATGTGGAGTTGTGGCATTAAGGGTCTCCATCAAGAGATGCAGAGAATTTCTGAACTATATGAAAGATCAAAAAGGAAAAAAATGTACAAGAAAACACTGGTGCATCTTCTCCTTCTTTAGACTGAAACCTCTCCATGCAGCAATCTCCAATAACGTATCAGACAAATAAGTAATCTACTATCCATTTATTGTTTTTTAAAAAAAAGCCAGTCTGCATCTGTATTATTCAGTGAAATAAATCCTGATCAGACTTATGCAATAGTCCAAGAAGCTAAGTATCCTATCCTTAACTGAGCTTTTTATAAGACTTTTTATGTGCTCTAGTACTGTAGAGTGCACTTTGCTATTTCTCCACAAAGGGTTACAGCAAGTGTATCTTCTCCCATCCTCCATCAACATGAGGGATCCCCCCTGAGTAATATAGGGTTGCACAATCTGGAAACAGCACAAAACAGAGAAATGCAGTAGTACTCAATTGACAGCAATACATTCGCTTCACCTGATGCCCCACAGTTTTCTTATGTTCCTTGCTTGTTTGGACCATTTTCGACTTGGCTGGTTTTACGGCTGCTCGAGACAAGGGGGTACGACCAGAGGGTGCTGCTGAAGTGGGACTGATGGCCTTCTCCTCTTGAAACAGCTCAGGTAGCATCTTGAACTGATTCAGACACAGAGTTTTAAAAGGTCATCTCTGAATTAGGAAGGATAACGTTTTCCCCAAGGTAATGCAATAAAAAGGGGAACCAAAGCCAGGAGAGATTCACAGGTTGGTTTTATTACTTCCCAAATGCTTTGAAAAATAAGAGAGTTTAGTTTTGCTTTATAAAGCATGTTAATTTAGATGAGCCTAAGAATGTAAGAATAGCCCTTTCTAGATTAGAGCAATGGCGTAGCTAGCCCAGGAGTCAGTCTCACACAGAGGCCAACCAGAGGCATCCAAGAAGCTCACAAGCAGTACGTGACGATGCAAGACCTTCTCCACTTTTCCTGCAGAGCAATTATCAAGCACTACTTAACTCACTTCAAGCATGCTGCAGATGCAACATTCCTAATCTCTTATGCTTGCACCAGACCAAAAGGTTATTTCAAATCACACAGCCACACATGGTTCAACAGTGGCCATTCCACCAATGCAATTTGCAGAAACTGTCATATGTTGCTCACTCTAAAAGTTGTGAAATTTGACAGCCTAGTACAGAGCTTTCCAAACTGTGTGTCGGGACACGTTAGTGTGTCGGCTGCAGTGCCTGGGTGTGTCGCGGCTGCTGCTGCCTCCGAGCCCTGCCAGGATTCTGTGCAGGTCCTAGTGCCTGCCTTGTGCCCTACTGTAAGAGTGTGTCGTGAAATGATGCATGTCTAAAAAGTGTGTCACCAACATGAAAAGTTTGGAAAGCTCTGGCCTAGTATTTCTCACTCATATTTCCTTTCCATTGTGAACTTTGAGAAAAAATGGCACCTTCACTGAAATACAGGACCATATTCCATTAAAAAAGAGATTATAAGGAAATAGAATTGTTTTCAAATGCCCAGAAGTCTGTAAGCTTTCAAGAAAGGTAACACAAATCAGACAAGAAGAAGGGAAGCAACTTCCCCTTCTGATTTCAACTATGTACTTAAGTTTCCTATACTATGATAAGGAAGGAGATCTGTCATACTGCATGTATTTATTGCTATAACTGGGTTAGGTTTATATCCTGCTTGTCTCTAGGAGCTCAAGGCAGAAAATGATGGTTAAATCTCAGTCTTTATAGGGTTGGTTTAATGATGGTTAAGTGAAGTGGCAGGGAGGAGAATCTCAACACTAACCTTACTTGATCTGAGAACCTTGATCTGTTCTTCATAGACAGTATCTTTGTTTTTTTCCAAAAATCCGTCGCACTGGTACTCCACCTGGAAATGCAAATATCTCATTTTATCAAACAGTGGCTGTAGTAGTAATAGTAACGACGTTATAGAATCAGTGGCACGGAAAGATAGGTATACCTAGATGAGCACAAATGTCTTCTGTTTTATAAGATTTCCGCTTTCAGATTTAAATTTAAATGCTGTGCCAATGTTTCTGATTGTGGTAGTTAGTAAAGGAAGCTGTGACACTCAGCACAAAGCATACTTGCTTTGTAGAACTGCTTGCCAATCATTTTCTGCCTAAAGAATTCCTTCCAATGACAACTGCAAAGGGGCCTTTTGAGAGCCCCAGAAGGAATAAGTACAAGAGAAGTAATGTCCACATCAGCCAGGAAACAAAATCCCTTACCTTATCTGCAAAGTGTTGAATAATAAAAGCTTTGTTGGACAAACGAGGTTTCTCAAAAAGTGCCGTCTTATTCAAGTGGGTATTGTACAATTTCTGGGCCCAACTATTATCTGAACCTTTAGGCATCTAGAGAAGGGAAAGATGGGGAAATGACTTCACATTTCTGACAGGGGAAACAGTAATCACCGAAAAGTTATAAATGGTACCATTGTGAAAGGAAGAGATAATCCGTTTTTCCTGTGCAGGAATTTCGTAACATTTTAACTGGCCTTTAGTGCTGTCCCCAGGGGAGCCATGAACCCCCTTCTATCCCAGAGAGTTTAGCAAAAGAGACACACGAAATGACATTGAGCAAAGCTCAGCCACCAACTCAAATGAGGGTGGGGATGGGGATGGGAATTCCTTATGAAAGTTGTGAGTTGGCAGGAGCCAGATGCCTCTCAGAACATACCAACAGGCAAACGGTGCTGAAGGAGATAAAAGAGCTGTTCCACCAAAACCGGGGAGGGCATAGATGGGCATTTTAACTCTTTCTATTTTGCTCTAAAGACATTTTTCTACAGGAAAAACATGAGATAATTTTGACTACCTACCTTGCATTCCTCATCCAGCAAATCCAAGACGCCCAATTTGGCCTCTATGAGATTAATGCAGGGCTGATTGTCATAGAAATCAATCAAGGTCCAAGGTATTTGTTCCCTCATGTATTCTTCTTGCTCCAACTTAAAGACGTGCTGTTTGAGAGGGGAGAGTAGGGATCATCAGAGCAAGGTTACAGTACTGACTTTGCTATGTGTTCTTCCTGGGGCTTTACCTGTGATACAGAAATCGAAATGGACAGCCTGTTTTGTCAGATGCAACAGACTAACACAGCTATCCCTCTAGAAGATGATACAATTAAAGACCTCCTTTATTAAGCAGAGAAACAAGTCAAGCATGTTTCTCGAACCAGGAGTCAGTTACAAAAGCTTGCAGCATATGAAAAAAATTACAAAAAAATTTATACAATAAGATTGCATAGCTCAGACTAGGCCTCCAGCTTTTATTATTGCGATTATCACCTAAAGAAATCCTATACACTTTTTAAAAGGGTCCTGTCTGTATGAACATGATGTAAACAGGAAAAGAATAAGGAAACAATCCCTTTTAGAAGCTAAAACTTCAGGGGTGAAATAATAACCAAAATCAGAAATCCAATTAAATACATTATTGGAAAGACATCTGTACTGTACCTGCTGTTTCTTGGACCTATCTAAGGAAGCTAGCGTGGATGTGACTCCCAAGAAGTTCACGCCAGTCCAGAAGATTTAATTATTAAATGGATCACACCAAAAAAACCAAGTTTCTTGCTTACCATATTGAACTGTTGCTGTAATTTCTCATTGGCGTAATTTATACAGAATTGTTCAAAACTGTTGATCTCAAATGTTTCAAATCTGAAAAACAAAACCAACTGCCAGCATATCTTAAAGTATTCAGTTAACAGTTTCATACTTGAGGTCTAGAAGCTTCAATTGAATTATTTCAGCTACACCAAAATGGAGAGGAGGGGCAAGATGAAAACAAAACAATATTTACACAATATCTACATTCCTAGCAGAAGGAAACAGTCCTAGTTTGTTGTTGTTTATTCGTTCAGTCGCTTCCGACTCTTCGTGACTTCATGGACCAGCCCACACCAGAGCTTCCTGTCGGCCGTCACCATCCCCAGCTCCCCCATGGTTGAGTCTGTCACCTCCAGAATATCATCCATCCATCTTGCCCTTGGTCGGCCCCTCTTCCTTTTGCCTTCCACTTTCCCTAGCATCAGCTTCTTCTCCAGGGTATCCTGTCTTCTCATTATGTGGCCAAAGTACTTCAGTTTTGCCTTTAATATCATTCCCTCAAGTGAGCAGTCTGGCTTTATTTCCTGGAGTATGGACTGGTTTGATCTTCTTGCAGTCCAAGGCACTCTCAGAATTTTCCTCCAACACCACAGTTCAAAAGCATCTATCTTCCTTCGCTCAGCCTTCCTTATGGTCCAGCTCTCACAGCCATAGGTTACTACAGGGAATACCATTGCTTTAACTATGCGGACCTTTGTTGTCAGTGTGATGTCTCTGCTCTTAACTATTTTATCAAGATTTGCCATTGCTCTCCTCCCAAGAAGTAGACGTCTTCTGATTTCCTGGCTGCAGTCAGCGTCTGCAGTAATCTTTGCGCCTAGAAATACAAAGTCTGTCACTGCCTCCACTTTTTCTCCCTCTATTTGCCAGTTATCAATCAAGCTGGTTGCCATAATCTTGGTTTTTTTGAGGTTTAAATGCAACCCAGCTTTTGCACTTTCTTCTTTCACTTTTGTCATAAGGCTCCTCAACTCCTCCTCGCTTTCAGCCATCAAAGTGGTATCATCTGCATATCTAAGATTGTTAATGTTTCTTCCACCGATTTTAACTCCAGCCTTGGATTCCTCAAGCCCAGCACGTCGCATGATGTGTTCTGCGTACAGGTTGAATAGGTAGGGTGAGAGTATACAGCCCTGCCGTACTCCTTTCCCAATCTTAAACCAGTCCGTTGTTCCGTGCTCTGTTCTTACCGTTGCTACTTGGTCGTTATACAGATTCCTCAGGAGGCAGACAAGATGAGTCCTAGTTTAGTCATTAGCAATAGAAAAACTATGAAATTCCCACCCTGGAATTCCTCTTTGAGGAAACGGAGAGCAAACAACAGATGAATGAAAAGAATCCCACCAAATAGGCAACTTTGAAGAAGACACCAGCCTACAAACCCTTCACATTATTATTTTTTTGGGGAGGGGGCTGCCTTCAAGTCAATGTTGATTCCTGGTACTGCCTGGACAAGTCCCTGAAGTTTTCTTGGCAAGATTTTGGAAGTTGTTTGCCACTGCCTGCTTCCTAGGGCTGACAGAGAGTGACTGGCCCAAGGTCACCCAGCTGGCTTTGTGCCTAAGGCAGGACTAGAATTCACAGTCTCCCACTTTCTAGCCTGATGCCTTAACCACGACACCAAACTGGCTCTCAGCCCCATCCTACACCTGTGCATTTAATTTGATACACATTCCCCCTATTTACATAAGAACACAAGCCGTGCCCGGCTGGATCAGACCCCTGGCCCATCTAGTCCGGCAGTCTGTTCTCATGGCGGCCAAGGAAGCCCACCAGTCTCCCAGCAGATGGCCTACAGAGGTAGTCACACTGCCCCCAAGGCGAATAGCCACCGATCCCCTTAGATGACTTCTTCATCAAAGTCATTAATAAAACCGTTGAAAAATATTGAGGGCAGAACTGAATGCTGTGACACTCTACCCTCTTTTCAGTTTTATGAGGCACCGCAGATGAGCTGTTTGAGCCCGCTACACCAAACTGGCTCTCTTTCACATAAATATTGTCCTCAAATTCATTTGGACACCACTAGCAGGATTCTTCATGTAAGCTATTTTGTTTTGTCTATTATATAATTTATTCCATGAAACATCAAGATATTGTTTTAGATAATCTATCATTTTTGACTATATACCACCTGAAGTCATTGGGGTGGTACAGAAACTGAATAAATGGATGAATATCTACAAAGCCCAATCTGGGATTAAATAAACTTTTATAAGAAAAAAATAAATAAATAAATGGATGAAGATCCCGAGACAGAAAGCACTCACCCATAAATGTCCAATACACCAATGAAAGAATGCTGTTTCACAGTGGATTGCAGCGCTTTGTTCACATGATCTACAATCCAGGTAAAAAGGTTAGCATAGATATGTTTCGCAAGAGCGTCCCTGGCATTGACGGCTTGCAGCTTGGAAATTGGTTTGATGTAGGTCTCTGTGGCAGTAGCAAGCTTCCTATGGCAAAGCCAGTGAGCCATCTGTTCATATTCCACTCCCATGAGATCGCAGAAGGTCTTGAGGGGTTCATGTTTAGGCTACAATGACAATAATCTCCTTAGAGTTGAAAACAATATTTATTACTAACAACTCATCTATTATTTTTCAAGCAGACAAAAATCCCCCCTACCATGCCTTAGATGTAATGAGAAAGTCCTTCCATTTGGAAAGACGGAATTTGAAGAAAAATGAGAAAGAAACTAAAAAGAAAAAATAGAAGTTATATATGAACAGGGATGGGGAAAATACAGCTTATCTCAATTTTGGCAATACAGCTACAACACAAACACACAAGAAAGAGTAGGAAGATTAGAAATGTTAATGGGATCAACATACAGTATTTAAACTGTTTTGGAACTTACTGGTATTGTACAGCTGTCAGCATCTCGAGATGTGAATGACACGTTGCCCAAGTGAAGAATAGCAGCAAGGATCTGGAAAATTCCCATCTGACAGGAATCAACAATGCCTGTCGTATTGGGGAAGGGAAGCAGGGGAAGATAAATAAAAATTCCAGCTGAATAACTACATCCTATTAAGGACCTAAACAAGAATGATACAAGGTATAGTTAACAATAAGGTAATAATTAGTCACTGAGTGGGGAAAGGGTCACCCTTTTAGTTTTTCTACCAAAAAGGCAAGAACATATAGCCACATCCAGCTTTCAGACTGCAGACTGCCACTTGGGGGAGAGGCAAACATGGGCTTTTTTGAGGTTGTTATCTACCCTGTGTGATGACCTCCCTGACATTCATTGGCTTTAGGTGTCTTCATAAAATATAAATGTTTCTATGTCGGTCTGCCGCTACATAATCTCTCCTTAATATTTGTCTTCTTACAAATGGTTCTTATGCTAATGTTATCACATGCTTGCATAATTACAGGTAGTCCTCGCTTAACAACCATTTGTTTAGTGACCGTTCGGACTTACAACGGTGCTGGAAAAAACAACTTACGAGCGGTCCTCACACTTATGACTGTTGCAGTGTCCCCACGGTCACATGATCATAATTTGGGCACTTGGCAACTGGTTCGCATTTATGATCGTCACAGTGTCCCGTGGTCATGAGATTGCCATTTTCTACCTTCCCGGCTGGCTATTGGCAAGTAAAATCAATGGGGAAAAGCGTGGTTTGCTTAACAACCACGTGGTTCACTTAACACCCGTGGCAATTCGCTTAATGACCATCGCAAAAAAGGTCATAAATTGGGTCAGATTCGCTTAATGACTGCTTTGCTTAGCAACCAAAATTCCGGGCTCAATTGTGGTTGTTAAGTGAGGATTACCTGTACAGCACACTGCTTCAGTACTTTTACAATTCAAAGCAATGCACTAATACTTTTAATAAATGCATACTTTTATCCTTAAAAAGGGCAGATGCCTACCGTGAAAGAATACTGAGTTTTGCATCAAGAAATAAATGTGACAGCCTTACAGTGCTTCAAATCTTAATTTCTCCAGAAATTCAGCCTTTTAGTAACCATACACAGTTTTAGGAAAGCCAAACGATTTGTAATCGAAACAGACATGGGCTCCTCCCCCATTCCTCTATGGTGCCTTTGAGATGTCAATTTGTAGTTGGCAAACTCCCCAGAGCAATTTATATTTTGCAAACTATCATGCCCAGTAAGAGGAACCCTGTCTTAAGCAGTTATTCATCCTTTCAGCTTTTTCCTTTTTGCAAATAATAATATACAACATTGGTTAGTTTATTTATTTACTATCCCTATAACTCAAGGCGGCGAACATCCCTAATACTCCTTCCTCCTCCTATTTTCCCCACAACAACAACCCTGTGAGGTGAGTTGGGCTGAGTGTGTGTGACTGGCCCAGGGTCACCCGGCCGGCTTTCATAGTTATCCTAAGAGCAGCACTGAAGAGTCATGTGCTTACCTAATAGACTGCAAGCCCGTCGGGTATTAGCCATTTCCTTAGAATCATCAATTCCGTCAATCACTGGGCTGCCCCCTTGTTTTGTATAATGAAAATAGTCTGCATTCCCTATTTGAACAAAAACGAGTTTATTTTTATACCAAAATGCACTTCAAAATCATGTTATGAATTTCATACAGCAGTCATGTAACTGCGACCAAGTAAATTGAGAATGTACTATTTGTTCATTATTAAGAATTTAGACCCCTTGCTTTGTAGGCTGAAGTTACTAAAAAAAATTAAATAAGAGACTCCTGGAATCAAGCCAAATTTATGTTCAGACTTCTTTAAACTTCAAAATCAGGTTTTACAGAGATTCAATGCAGTTAGAGGGATCAAGAAAATAATTATTTCGGTTAAAATATCACTGATATTGTTAACACATTTGTAGTATGCATAGCACTAGATTTGGTTCATGTTTCTACATGGGAGATGTATGACTATTACTCAATAGATAATAAAATTACTTTGGTAAATGCCAAAACAGAGTACAATAGATGCCAATACATACTCAATCGCAAAGCTTTAAATTCAGGTAATGCCGCAGAAGCACAAAGCTGATAGAAGATATGGTAATTTCTCTCTTCTTCTGCCTTTAATACAAATAAAATATATTTAATAGGTACCAGCAAGTCAGTGCTGACTCTTAGCAGCCACACAGGTAGATGTCTCCAGGAACAAATAAATTATACACAAACACATACACACACATAAACTATAATAAACTCTCTCTCTCTCTCTCTTTCTGTGTGTGTGTGTAGGATGAATTTCTATATGACACATAGTACCCTTAGAAAGTTTTGATTAAAACCACCCATAAATTGCTCCCTTTCAATTTCCACCCACTGATTCAATTTCCAGAACTCTTCTGCTCCATCTTCCTCACCAATTATCTAAAGCCTGCTATTGTGATTCCCCTTAATTCTCTCTTCTCCCAATGCAAGTTACCTAATTTTGCCAATTGTCCCTCACAGCACATGAGCATGTAGCAAATCATGTACTACCTGGAATCTGTTTATCAATACCTTTCTTAAAACGTAGCATCTAGGACTAGATATAGTCCAAAAACAGCCTGACCAGTGGAAACTGAACAAATATAATGGAACTGAACATTATGAAACTCTGAATGCTATCCTTTAATACTATTTAAGGTTGAATGATCTATCATTGCTTGTTTGCCATTACAGTGTAAGATCTTTCAACAGCAACTTCATTTGCATTTGTGAGAGTTACTTCTCATAGATAGGCATAAGAGTTATCAAAGCAGCTACACGCACAGACTGCTACTCCTTCACAAAAGGAACAACCTGCCCCCCTCCGCATAAAAAAAGTGGGGGGAAATGGACAAGAGTTTAGCCACCCTAAATTGCCTATCTATAGGTGTCTTTTATACAAGGAAGATACTTTCTTCCTTGGATTAACTATTTCCAGCCTAAATTGCAAAGAGGAAGACTGACAGCATCCCATTCCAGATGTCAGTAACTCAGTCATGCCATCATACACAGTTCTGCCCCACAACTCATAATTATGCAATTTCAAAATAGGGTAGAATCCATTTTACCTGGAACACCACCCTTGATTTCTCTAGGAGGTAAGTTCTCATGTTCGCACCAGTGATTCGATACCGCTTATCAAAACCGATTTCAATGTACTTCCCAAAGCGACTGCTGTTGTCATTTCTTGTAGTTTTAGCATTCCCAATAGACTGTGGGGAAGGAAACAGAACAGGCTCAACAATCTTAAGAACCACTCCAATTATAGATGGCACCTTAAGAAGTGCTTCTTTCTCACACACACGGGAGGGAATGCCTCTTCTAAGATTATGGCTTTGTGAGAACACATGTGCATTTCCTAAAAACAAAGAGGGACTACGTCATGCTCAAGAACTATTGCTTTAACAATTGGCAATTTTAATCAATAATTTAAAACTCATATTAAAAAGTGAGGCCTTTAGCCCTAATTTAATCTATAACATGTCTGCAGTTAACATTTTCAAATGCATACAGTATTACGAGGCACAAGTAGACCTACTTATGTGGGCACAGAGAATCATTTTATTAAAAACCATATGCAAGATAACTGTACAACAGACCTTCTTTCAGAAAATAGGTTTCCTCATCCATACACTTTTGTTAACAATAACTGCATGTTAGTGACAGTGCAGCAAACTTGGACTGTTCATTCTAAGATTGAAACAGGGGTTCTGTTGGAGACTGAGGATGGGGGAGTATGTTTAGAACAATGATTATATTTGTATATCACCAGGGATGTAGTGAAGGGATGTGCATAGCCTCAAAAAAAATAATGCACATTTTTAAAGCAGGCAGGCATCATCTGTCAGCTTCTCAGACTTCGGTGTTTTCTCGGAGATCACAGTTGCAATCCTCACAAAAACTAGGTAGGAAATTATTTTTTCCTAGAGGAGAGCAATGTAAGTCTTAAACAATCTTGAATTATTGTCATATGTCGCTTTAGGATACCTTGTGTCTTTGCTGTCCCTTTCCCAAAACTTGATGTGTTTGGGAAACCTCCCCAAAATAGAAGCATAATCACACCATTCAGTGTATCCGTATGCTAATCCATCCCTGCCATAGTTATGAATTGTTGTCCCTTCTAAATATAGAGCAACAGAATGGAAAAAAATTGCCTATTTATCTCATGTTTTATTAAGCTAGAAATCTTGCATTACTACTCTATATGAGAAATATATGCATAGAATTTGTATATGTCTACATATTATGTTTATGCCACTTGTTTTATTTGTGCTTTTCTTGCAGTGGATGAAGGAAGGAGCCTATCATGGTAAGCAAAACATGAAACCAGTTAAAGCAAGTTAGCATTTTAAGAAAAGCTTTGTATGAGAACAAGTTTGTGCTGAATTTTCTTAGTAATGATGCAGATTGTCTGCTTTGCCATGGAGTGAACAATGTGGGATTCTCATGTTCAATCCTCTCAGAGCCCCAGGACAGGTCTCCCGCAGGTGAGAATAAAGAACATAAGAATTTTAAATGTTCACTAGAAATCTGAGAAAAATTGCAATAGCTCCTTGCAATCTTTCATATCAAAATTAAGAAAAGCTGGATGGCGTAGCAAGGAGTTTTGAGAAACCCCCCTTACAAATCAGGATCATTTTACACCTGGAAGGAAAAGTGAAAGCGCACACTACGTGCCTATTGGTTAGTATACATTTTACTGACAAGTGTTTGGTAAAGTTGCTTGCAAATTCCACACAACACGGCAAACCAGGCAGAATTACCTGAGCTCTGAATACATCAAAAACACCTCTGACAAAGTTGCATTAGGGCGGATAGTGCCACCTCCACTTTTGTTTGAGTTTCAAGAAATGCTTAAAATAAGAAAAAATATATTTTAAAATATTCAAGAAAAGGGGGAAGTTGGTTTTAATTTGTCAGTAGATCTCTTGAATATTCTGCATCTAAATCATCAGTGAGAATTCCCTCCCCATCCATTTCTCTTTTGCATTATATCTTTAAGGGCTTCCATCATTTCCTCTGTTTTCCTTCAAAATCTGCTAACCCTTAACAATCCAAATCAGTTACCTGATATATAATCCAGTATGGCTGAAGCAGTAAAGGGGGAAAAAGTCACCCATGTGGTAAAATTGCTCCCTAATAAACTTAAAATGACCATATTCTGGTCTTACCTCCATTATAGGATTAGAAGCTAATACTTTCTCTTCAACATTAGCTTCACTTGCCGACCCACTCACTGTGGCAAAGTATCTCATAGCATACTTAGCGGACACGGTTTTTCCAGCTCCTGATTCCCCGCTTACAATGATTGACTGGTTCCGTTCATCTCTGAAATAGAAACAAATTAGTTTTGATTGTATATGGCTGTATTCATCATGACGGCAACAAGCTTATTGTATTTGGGGGAGTTCACATATTACAAGATGCAATCTAAAAAAATATCTTAGTAGGTTTTCTCTCTTTGAATTCTTGAAAATTTTCATTCCAAAATCATGACTCCATCTCTGCTTTTACGGATACATGTTTCCAATATGGAAGTTAAAACAGAAATATTTGTATTCATAAGTTAAAGCCACATATCAAACTGTTTCATCAAAGATTTGGGATGGGAGGTCATATACGAAAGAACAATAGCCAATTTCATAGATCTGTGTGAAATTCAGGGAATGTTCCAATCCAAGGCTCAAGAATACCGAGAAAAATGGTCATGATGGCATGGAATAATGAGCGCTGTGGTCCAGGGCTTTTGGAGGGCACCAGATTGGGAAGACTGGACTACTCAAACAGTTACATGCAACACAACTTTCTTAAGAATGGAAACAATTTACATTTTCCTAGAGAAAACATTCCTAAACCTTTTGGAGTAATCCTTCAGAAGAATGTTACCACTTTAACTACAATCAGTAGAACGGGCACTCCCCCATCGTATTTTCTCTTACTAAAAATCTGCAGGATTTGTCATTACATTCCCTATTATAATACCATCTGGCAAGTACTTGGCAAAGAAATACTATAAACAAGTGGAATAAGCTACAGTGAATGTCCATTCTAAATAAGAGCTTGCTGTGCATCTTGTAGCCTCCCAAAACTTCTCAGTCCAGGTGTGATAACTTTTAACAACCAGTTTATATTGTCTTTTTCATGTAATCATTAAGCTCTTGTTTGTCCGAATGTTTGAAGCCCCAAGATTTTTCTAGGAAGAGTCCATAGGCAAAGCTGTGACAAAAACTTATTTCTTAACAACACCTGCTGAAAGTGCCAACAAGCTCACACACTTCTTTTGCTTCATGAAGGAAGATTCAGGGACAGGAAATATACTTCTATAATACAGGACAATTGTTCAGCCACTTAATCACTTTTATAAACATAATAAAATGCAGGTCATCTCCTCCACCTGTCACAGGTACCCTACCTAACTGATGACCCTGGTTTCTAAGGTGCCTGCTGACATCTGCCTCCATACCTACCAGAGCTGTGTTACCCACCTGATTTGAAGAACCTAAGAAAATATTTGGGATGGGGGGCCCTAATGGAACAAAACTATGCAACAACCCCAAATCAATGAAAACAGAGTGTGATCAATAGCCACAGAGGGCTGCTTGCTGAGAAAAAAGTGGAAATAAAAGCTGGCAGCAGAATGACAATTTCTGAATGAAGGCATGGCTTCTTGGCTGATAGGTACACCGAGCAAGAACATCCCTATTTATGCCTATTTATTTGTTAGATTTATATCCTGCTTTCTTTCAGGAGCTCACAGTGGCATACACAGCATTCCTTCCTTCAGTTTTCCCCCCAACCATCCTGTGAGGCAGGATAGGCTGAGAGAGAAAGAGAACGCAAAGTCACCCAGTGAGCTTCCGTGGCTGAGACAAACCCGGGTCTCCCTTGTGCCAATCTAACATTTTAACCACTGCACAACACTGGTTCTCAAAGTTATAGTTTCTTCGCTGCTTACCCTGATAGACACTGAGAGCTTTGCAACACTGATATCCATATCTTGATGGCTCCTGCTAAAGAAGGAACCAGAAGGGCACCTTGCATGAATCTCAGGATCAAATATTTACCACATTTAAGCCCCCCCCCCCCCGGTATTTGGAAATCAACAGAGCACAATTACTAAGGTATTAGCCAGTAAACAGGGACCTGTAGCACCCTTTACATGGTCATAAACTCTTTTAATCTTCTCTTCATAGAAGAGATACATTTCCAACCAACAGGTGGCTTTCCCTGTACTTTTAACTTTATTTATTTATTTATTTATTTAAATTTATATAACCGCCCATCTCCCCCAATGGGGAACTCTGGGCGGTTTACAATAAAATGGTTAAAACAAAATATAAAACATCATTATACAATAAATAGAATAATAAATAATTCTAAATCCAGATGGATGGAATTAAAACGAAGGACATTATAAAGTTAAGGAGTTAGCCACCCCCATGAGGAGCTATCCTTTCCTCCTTCCCATGCCAGGCGGCAGAACCAGGTCTTCAGCTCTTTCCTAAAGGTCGGGAGGGAGGGAGATCTGTCTCAACTCTGGGGGCAATATGTTCCACAGTGTGGGTGCCACCACAGAGAAGGCCCGCCTCCTAGACCCCATCAGATGACATTCTTTGATTGATGGGGTTCGTAGCAGGCCCTCTCTGAATGACCTGGTGGGGCGGGTCGATAAAATGGGGATAAGACGGTCCTTCAGGTATTCTGGCCCCATGCCATGTAGGGCTTTAAAGGTAATAACCAACACCTTGAATTGTACCCGGAAGCAAACCGGCACCCAATGCAGCTCGCGGAGCAAAGGTGTTATATGTGCAGATTTTGGTGCACCCAAGATTGCTCGCGCGGCCGCATTCTGCACCAGCTGAAGCTTCCGGATAGTCTTCAAGGGTAGCCCCATGTAGAGCGCATTGCAATAATCTACATGGGAGATGACAAGAGCATGAGTGACTGTTCGGAGGGCGTCGCGATCCAGGAATGGGCGTAACTGGCGCACCAACCGAAGTTGTGCGAAAGCCCTCCTAGCCATGACTGCCAACTGCTCTTTGAGCAGGAGTCGTGAGTCTAGAAGGACCCCCAAGTTCCGCACCGGTTCCGAATGGGGCAGTGCTACTCCATCAAGAACCAAAGATGATAATTTCCCAGAAGACGCTAGGCCATCAATCCACAGCCACTCGGTCTTGCTAGGGTTCAATTGTAGCCTGTTGTTCCCCATCCAGGCCCTCACAGCCTCCAGGCACTGGGACAGGGTAGTCACTGCATCACTTACTTCACCAGGGATGGAGATGTACAATTGAGTATCATCCGCATACTGATGATACCTCATCCCATGGTGTCGGATGACCTCACCCAGCGGTTTCATGTAGATGTTAAATAGGAGGGGAGAGAGAACCGAACCCTGCAGCACCCCACACAAGAGGGGCCGAGGGTCAGATCTCTCCTCTCCTATTACCACCAACTGTGAGCGGCCTCGGAGGAAGGAGGTGAACCAGCGCAAAACTACGCCACCCACCCCCAACTCCCTAAGCCGCCCCAACAGGATACCATGGTCGATGGTATCGAATGCCGCTGAGAGATCCAAGAGAGCAAGGATGGATGCACAACCACCATCCCGCTCCCGCCAGAGATCATCTGTAAGCGCGACCAATGTAGTCTCCGTCCCATATCCCGGCCTGAAACCTGACTGGAAAGGGTCTATTATATTCTGCACGTGATCAGAGGAATTTGTATATTCTGCACGTGATCAGAGGAATTTGTGCAAACTGTCAAATTCTGCTGCAGATCCTAAATTCTATGAGAGTGGTTACCATATTCCTAATTTTATCCATTGTCTGTGAACACCCTAAACGTTGTAAGAATTCTGTGTTACTTTTGTATTCAAAACTACATCATATAGAAGGCAATCCATACACAAATCCAAAAAGGGAAATTGGTATACTAATACCCAAATTACTGATGACAGAGAAAAGCTGAAATTTGAACCATGGGGTCTCCTTATTCACAGAGTATTTTCCTAGACACCACACTTGTCATTTTTAACTTAGCCACAATCTCTTCTGAAACATTAGTGATACTTCATTAAATATATTCTTGTGAAAAGCCAACCCCGCTCATCCCACAAACCTGGCCATTTGTTTGTATGCCTCCTCAGCCACAGCAAAGATGTGGGGGTCCATATCCCCCATATTTTGGCCACTGTAGGCATTGATGATATCTTCGCCATAGATAGGCAGCTGCTCGTAAGGGTTTATGGCAACTAAAACTATACCTGAAACAAAACAGTAACAGAAAGAAGACATCACTGACAAATATTACATGGAAAAGCAGAGGAATTATTGCAGGAAAGATTTAACCCATGTTGAACTGCAACCACCACCACCACATGTTTCCCCTTTCATTTTGTCAATGTATTGGCTAACTGATATCATGAGGAATGTAATTTGAGTGGTTATCTGTAACCCTGCAACAATAAAAAAGAAGATGTAATTCCCATGCAGAGCAATAGCACCAAGCCTCTTCCTGGTTCTCCAGTGATCCTAACAGCAGCTGCAGCTCAATGGAGAAGCATTTGATCAGTAAGTCAGTAAAGAGGCAAAAATGTCTCTTTCTGCAGGAAGCGGCAATGGAACAAGGTCATAGAACAGGCCAGTTTCTTTATGGAAAATTTTCAACAGGTGAATACATGAATGACACCTACATATGATCAGTTTTAGCCATGATGCTCAGTATCTATATAAGCATTAGAAAATATATTGCTCCTGCAAATGATTGAGGAGACACTTCCACCTGTTTCATTATATCCAAGAAACACTGTAGCAAATATAGAGACAATTTTCAGGAAAAAAAATAGCATGTGATAGCAATTGGTCGCACAATGTTCTTAAAAGTGCTACTTAGTGCTTTGGCAGAATTTAAGGAGACCTGGCTTCTGATGTGAGTCATGGCTGGCTGAAGATGTCTCCACAAACAAGATGATGACCACTGTGAAGAATGAAGGACCAGCCAGTAGACCGGTTATTCCAATCTCTCCAGTGAAGGAGAGATCAGGAGATCGCCCACGAGTGCTCTGAATGGCAGCTAGGGGACTGTAAAACAGCGGTCTCCCGCAGGTTTGAGCACCAGGAGCCGAGGGAGACAACATCTTTGCTCTCAGCAGCAGCTGTCAAGAGTTCGGCAGACCTCTGCCATTAAGTCAGACGGCTATGTGGATTAAGGGGAGTTAGAAACTGACGTGAAAGAGACAGCAGCGTGGGGAGAATGCCTGCCGATACCAACTTGCCAAATGGAACTACACATCTCCTTGACCGACCGTCTAGCACCCTGAAGCTGGGAAGCAACATGTGTCAGCAACCATGAACAATGGGGAGGGGAAATGCTTAATGCCATGCCTGCTCATTCAAGTCTTTGTTCATGTTAAGCCTTCATGCACCGGAATAAACCCTTTTACTTCTTAGAAATCTCGTGTCTGTGGTTTACTCAAGAGAAAGGGGTTTTAGGGCATCGGAGAGGAGCACCTTACAGCAGCAGACACTAAGCCAGCCAACCTGAGTTTCTAATCACATTTGGAAATGTTCAATTTAACCACTTTATGGATATTAGAGACCTTCAAAACAGCAAGTTTAACTCGACACCTGGTGAGTTTTACCTTTTTCTTTGGATTTAAGAACTTTTAAACAGAGACCTAAGAATTTAAAATAATATTCAACTGGCAAAAAGCAAAAAAGGATTTTGATTTAAGCAAGTTTTAAATGGATTGGGAGACCAGAGAGATTTGGAATACTGGTTATTTTTGCTGTAAGATTTGAAAAACAAGTATATAATTATGCCGTGTGAAACTACTGAAACAGAACTTAACCCATATTAGGAACTGAGGCTTGATGAAGGTTGCAAATGGACAGTAGCGGGAACGAAAGGACCAGGCAGAAAAGAATTAAAATGGCTAAGCCAGCTGTAACTTTTTGTTGTCTTAAAGAGTCCTTTGAAAAATGGACTGAGATATTAAGATTAGTTATTAATATCTCAAAAAGGATAGAGATTTCAATGGATAAACTTTTAGAAGATGAGAAAATTTTTTAAAAACTTTTACCTGACACAGACATTATAGAGTTTGAAGGCGTGGAAGACAACAAAATTGGGATTACCAAAATGGGAATACAAAAGACAAATCAAGAAAAGGATCTGGACATTGAACAGCTGCAACAAGAAATCCTGGGCGATACCTCTTTATGGGTTTTACAAAGTAGGCTGGTGAAAGTTTTGAAGACTCCTTTTAAATGTCAAAGAATGATGAAAGATCAAATCCTGCAATACCATTGGAATGATTTAAAGGTCAAGATTGTGCAGAGCAAAAAGTAGGAATATAAATTTGGACTATTTGACCAGAGATAAATTATTTGTTTGATATTTCTGGTAACTCTTAATGGACTATTTGCTGAACCAGGAATGAAAAGATGATGATTTCTGGATTGCATATTGACAGAAGTTAGGCTCTGGGGAGAAGAGTTTTTATAATGAGAAGACAGGATATCCTGGAGAAGAAGCTGATGCTAGGGAAAGTGGAAGGCAAAAGGAAGAGGGGCCGACCAAGGGCAAGATGGATGGATGATATTCTGGAGGTGACGGACTCGACCGTGGGGGAGCTGGGGATGGCGACGGCCGACAGGAAGCTCTGGCGTGGGCTGGTCCATGAAGTCACAAAGAGTCGGAAGCGACTGAACGAATAAACAACAACAAACTTTAAAATATGGTGAAAAGTTACTATATTAGCTTATGCTTGGTGTGATGACAGTTGGAAGCCACTTCTTTACTATTGTATTTGTTGCCTTTTTCTTTTCTACTTTTCTCTTTTTCTTTTCTTTTTTCTGTACCTTCTGAACTTTTGTTTTTCTTTTTTCTTCTAGTTTAGTTGGTATTAGTTTTTACTAAGTTTATTAACAACTTCAATAAAATTATTTTAAAAAAGAGAGTTTAAGGAGACCCATAGGATATGTTTCTTTGTATCAAATGAGCCACCAAGGCATGCCTTTGAAGCAAAAGTCCAGGGCCTTACTCCCTGAAATGAAGAAGTGAACCTCAAAAACATGAGAGTGTGACTTACTGCACTTTGAAGAAAGCGCAAAGTAATTGTTGTTTGAGTCCACAGTTGAAAATTATCTAAGTGAATGACAATCCTGCATGATTGTCATTGACAATTAATGATAAATCAATGTTTGAGAAAGGTTGTAGTTAATTCTTATTTCCTGGCATTATGTAAACCCTGGCATGGTTCACCTGCGAAAAGAGTGTTTGTTTCTCTACTACAAGTAAAGCATCTCCCAGTGGAAGAAAATAAAAACTGTAAACTTTGAGACAGATACACAGATGGAAATGAGGAAGGGCAGCTCTCTCTCTGGTTGCTTAAAACGCACTTAGTTAAAACATGCTTCAGTGATTAAAATGCTCTTGCTAACTACATATAAATACAAAGACTAAACCTTTAGAAATTAAACCCAATAGATAAAAATTCTTTTTACATCAAAGGGACAAGCCCTAAAACTTTTTTTAATTTTAAAACTGTTCCTAAAATAACAATAATTTTATATATCTGGAATCTTAATTTACAAGCAAACAGATATTAAAGGTAACACATTTAGAATGTTCTATTATATATATAAACACTATTTTTACTTTTACTTTTACTTATTCATCTTAAATACAAGGGTTTTACAATTAAGACCAACATTTGGAAGCTCAAAAAGACCAGGGCAGCAATACAGAATAATACAGAATAATTTTTCAGTCTTAGATCTGAAAATGAAGCATGAAAAAAAAAATCAGATCTATTAGGTGACTTGTACATATTCCCCTAGTTTTAATTTTAATTTACAAAGAGTGAAAGCATTGAGTAAAATAAGGAATGTCAGTTACAAAATACTTGTAAACAACAGGATAGGGATAGGAATCTATGGAGAAGGGAAAAGGCATATGAAAAACTTAATTAAACACATTAAACTCATAGAAACTCTGCTGAAATCTCTTCCTAATTCTCATGTGTTCTTAAGATGTTCTCCGCCTTTTTCAAACGAACTTCCCTTGTTGCACCAACTTCCAAGAATCTGGTGAAAGATATGCATGTAACACACACACACACACACATTCTCAACAACTGTAAACACAAAAGTGTGATGTGACTTTGTTCAATAATTTACACATTAAAGTTTAAAATTGCATCTAACAAGTTCAGGTAAGCTTAATGCCTGTGTGAAACTCAGTTATCATGCCTATTCTACAAACTTATTTGATACCAATGATTGGAAAAACCCAATCATTGCATCATTGTGGTTTTACACAGCGAACTAGGATATAGAGGTTTCATGATTTAAAAAACGCTCAGGCCCCAGTGGTTGTGAAAGAAATACTATAAACTTTTTCAGAACTGAGGTCAGATGATTTTTTTTCTTCCTGCCCTAGAATGTGTCATTTATGAACACTAATGAGGAATAACATGAAGGAGACTTTAGAGGGTCTGTGCTTACCACAATATGTATAAATAAGTTTGGAGTCTATAAATCGAACTTTGAGGTTATGAAGAACAGCAGGTTCATGAAGATAGCTGAGTGCTGTCAGGTCATTTTCACCCACAAGTATGTCTGGATTTCGCAAGGGTGGTAGGTCCTTAGACTTAGCATCAAGTTTATATTCAATATCCTAAAAATAACATAAATAAATTACATTTGGAGACATATTTTTAAATTTTTCACAAAGTTCATTAGCTGTGTGAATTAAAAAGAAACTTGAGGAAAAAGATGTCCTGAAGATACAAAATTATTATATAACAGCATACAGTAGTAATTTTTTCTCATGTTGATCGTTATGTTTGGGTACATAAACTAACTTTTTAAAAAAATTATTTATTTCAAGGATACCTCAGACCAACTCGAAGACTTTGTTTAATAGCAGGTGATGCAAATTCCAATAGGGTCATACTATAAAAGTACAGATTTCTGAATCTAAGTGTAACAAACCTTACCGCGTGAGATGGTAAGATTAGCATTACCTTGCCATCCTCAAGTCGAAGATGGAGGACTTTGTCTCCTGGTTTATAATCTTTCAGGAGTTCTGCCGACTTCCAGACTAGTTCTGAATCAGGTATCCAAATCCTTGCATACTGAAAACAAAAATGATTAAAACAATTATATGATTTTTAAATAGATGTATATTTAGAAGCACAGCCAAACTCATCAATTAATATTTGCAGTTCTTCTCTCAATTCAACTTTATGTATTTCTGATCTTTTTCTCCCTTAATTAATACCAAATTTGGCCTCCCACTGGCTGGGCAAAACTCTATCTTCAAGTCCTTACTTTCCAGATAATTCCCTTTAAGAGACTCCACCTTTCTCTTACTGAACTCAGAATTACATCTCCCCCCCTCAAGCTCAGTTTGCAAAGGAATTGAACAAGAATGAGTTGGATTGCGTAGAAGACAAGTGACGTCTACAACAAAATACATCCAAGCCATCCAAAGGTGAGTTACTTGGAGGCACGCTGGAAGTGAAGAGAAAACATTAGCAAAGCAAGGTGGGAAGATAAAGTGAAGCTCTACCTTTCCCTGCCTGTATTTATCCATGGATGCTAAAGCTCTTTTGTAGCTAAAAGACTTATTTACTGAGATACGTCTTATCCTTCTGGGAAATTTGAAACACATAAATGGCAGGGGGGGAATAGGAAGTTAAAAGCTTTCTAAAAGAAATTGCAGAGCATGCTGTTACAGAGAGTCTTCTGCTTGCTGTGTTCCATAAAAGACAAAACCTTAATTACTACAGGCTACACATACTTTACAAATTAGTTGTCATTCAAGGCAGTGATATTTACCTGCCCGTTGGATAAGTACTAGATGTAATAACCCTATGGAAATAGTGTGAACGTGGCAAGCCACCTGCTGCATTTACGCTGCTCTGTCATGTGGAGCCCTGCATCTCTGCCCGAAAGTCCTACCCGCTTGTGCCACTGCTAAGAGCTACTTGCCAATCCCATTCTCACCAATAATCTAATGCCACAGCACCGGAAACTTATGAATTTCTGTTGGGGAAACCACAGCATCAACCACTTGCAACAACAAGGAGCAAGGGAACGGATCTCCATAGGAACCAGAC
This sequence comes from Charina bottae, assembly GCA_023362775.1. NCBI lineage: Eukaryota > Metazoa > Chordata > Lepidosauria > Squamata > Charinaidae > Charina > Charina bottae. The sequence continues at coordinate 16,840,157 of JALMGJ010000010.1, forward strand.
TACCAGAGCCAACTGCGCCTACCACATGAGATATTTAAAGGAGTGAGATCTGCCATCACCAGATGCCTATGGCATTTCAGCATACAATTTTGATCACCTGTGTTTCTACGTTAATATTTCAGTAAGCCCCAAAACAATACCAAGGAATTCTCTTAATAATTACACTACACAAGTTGACTGAGTTGTGATTATTTTCTCCTATTTATCCTGAATTTCAACCAATTCTATCCAAGAGGATCAAACATATGTTTATATTGGGCAAGCTACATATATTATAGCAGAATGGCTTACACTCAGCTTGCTTGGATAGCAATGTCCTGCAATGGATCTGTGAAGTTTATGCTTCAGAACCTAAGCCTAAGAAATAGCTGTAGAAATATTATTGTTGTTGTTGTGTTGTTATATCCTGCCTTTTTTTTTTAAGTCGTGTCCAATTCTCGGAGACTGCCTGGACAAGTCCCTGCAGTTTTCTTGGCAAGGTTTTTCAGAAGTGGTTTGCCATTGCCTCCTTCCTAGGGCTGAGAGAAAGTGACTGGCCCAAGGTCACCCAGCCGGCCTTCATGCCTAAGGCAGGACTAGCCTTGACCAAATAGCCATAGAATAGCACAGATTTTCCCCAGGATTTTAATCTGGTCTAAAATAAAATAAACCAACACCTACTCCCCTGAAAAAGCTGCCATCCACTCCTCAGAATTAGAGGACTTTTTTTAAAAAAAAAGTAAAAAAAAAGGCATGTTTTAAGGTAATAACATCCACTAGAAGTTCAAGCAGTCACTTGAAATGGTTTCTTAATTGGAAGAAATATCAGATAGGCTAGACAGAATCTCCTAAGTAATCTCATGGAAAGATCATTTTGTATAAGTAAAATACAGACTGATTTTTCCAAAATAATGAAATGACATCAAAATAACGAAATGACATCTTCACTGAATCTCCATACGTCGAGATTACAAACTCTTGGAACAACCAGCAGATGAGAGAGCCTTTGAAGTTTTTCAACTGTACCCACATTAAAATTTGATAAAAAGAGCACCAACAGAATTCTGTTCCACAGAAACAACAGAAGTGTTAAAGCAAATTTTTTCTTGCGTTTCATGATCTAATCTAAGATCATATGAGCAAATCACCAGACCAAATTATCCACCAAAACATTCACATCATAAGACTCACTTGAGGCATTTGTCTCCCAAAGACACCAGTGGTGGTAAAAATAAGTACTTTTTAAACTCAGAATTGTCAAAACATTCCCCCAGGATGCAGTACATTTCTCAAGTCTATTAAAAACACACAGGAACGGTATAAGTACATTACTAAGTTTTTAAAAATTGTTTTAACTTTAAAAAACAGTATTACTAACAAATAAGACTGAATAGTATTTACTCTTTGTATTCAATAATATAGGTACATTGTGGACATATAAAATCAAGACAAACAGCAAAAGCAAAAGTTATTGTTAGAAAAACAAGTACAGATCATCAGTTACAGATACAAAGCAGCATTCCAACATCATTTCATACCAAATTAAGCACCAATGAATAAATTGGTAATGCTTTCCCTGGCTTTGAGCCAAATGTCTCCCTTTCTTCTAGCAATCAGAGGAGGTCTCTTTCCAACATGAAAAGAAAGGAAATCTTTGTATCAAACCCATTGGATCCAGCATCTATCAGCCCTAATCGTGATTTCAGTCTGGTTTCTTGTCTCCTTGTTCAAACTCTTATTGTTTTACATATTCCAAACATAAATTACACAACAGTACCAACCTCTGCAGTATTTTACACAATATATAAAAAGTAGTTACATGCTTATAGCAACCAAATCCCCCATCACCCCCAACATTTTTTTGAATACATAAACTTCAGGCTTCCAAAGGCATTCCATGCAGGATCTGTCTCACAGATCATTTAACAGAAATTAGGATATTTGGTGCGAAGAATGCTAAGGAAGAAAAGATGACCAATTTTGCTCTGGCAGCAGTAAAATGTCAGTAGAACCAGGGTGAGATGGTGGTTAAGGTGTTGGACTGGTGCGGAGGAAGCCCAGGTTCAAATCCACCCTCAGCCATGGAAGTTCACTGGGTATCTTTGGCCCACCAGCTCTCTCTCTCAGCCCAACAGGGTGGGATGTTGTGGGGGGGAATGGGAGGAGGGGGGGGGGGCTAGGTACACTTCCTTGAGCTCCTGAAGCAAAAGCGGGATATACATCAAATAAATCAATAAAATATTGTCAAATAAATTCAAACCTAGTAAATAGCATTTGTTGTTCATATTATTCTCATTGTTAAATCCATCAATATTACAGTAAGAGTTGTTTTATTTTGTTTTATAGCTATACTTTAGCTGCTCCTTTCCAAAACGTGAGGCCCTAGTTTACGTAAGGCTATAATGTGCCTCACTTCCCGTCAGCATGGCCAATAGGCAGGAAGGAGGCGGCCAACTGGATGTTGAGAAGGGCTGGTTCAAACAAATACAACTTAACTGAAACCAGAGCAAATCAAACACTTTAATATTGCTGCCCCCGCCCCAGATGTTGGAGAACCACTGCTCCCAGCTGCCTCGCCAGCCCAGCCAACAAAGAGGGATGTCAGTTGTTGTCATTCAGTAAGAGTTGGAGGACCACAAATTCTCCTCCTCTGCATTATGGTGATGTAGAGCTAAATCTCTGTGTTATGACACAGCAAAAAATACATGCTGTGGTCTACTTAGTGCTCCTTAACAATGCCAATCAGTACATTTTTGGACATGACCACAGGTCTAAAACTATTGAACATTCAAGAAATGGATTTTTTTGGTGATGTGCCAAATGTTTTAACTGCCTTTGTTTTTACTTTGTTGGATTCTTCCTTTCATAGCAATAGTTAAACAACTGAATTTCTCCTACTTGAAGAAAATAGAGCAATTATATTTTTCATACCCAAAACAGTGGCACCAAAAGAAACATGATTATCCTTTCAGCCTAGAAAGTACAAACAGAGGAAGTGAGACTACAACATCGCCAGAAGGCAAAGTCCTGTCTCAAAAAGAAGCATAAAAGTATATTTCTGGCTGAAACAGAGAGAGATGCTTTCCATCAGCTCTTCAGCTACGGCACACCCCTGATCAGACCACAATGTTCAGTTATCTAGCTTCCTTAGTTTGCAAGAACAGGAAGATAGAAGATTAGCAAATCTGTGCCAAATTTAGTGGAGAAAAGGAGGAAGAAAAAGAGGTGTAACACTCATGTCCTCTAATACTCCTTGCAAACAGCAAACTAATACAGTAGGGGGAAAGGTTTTAACCTCTCTCTCTGTTCACATTATTGAGTGGACTGTGTTACTTCAAACAGCAAGGTTTTTTTTTAAAACTTGTTCCTCTACTTTAAAAAAACTCCAGGCAGCAAACTGTGTTAGATGTCTACATGACTAAACTTTGCTTTTTTTAAAAGTGTTTTACTGTACTGCATTGTCACACTACAATTAAGCTGCAATCTTTTTAAGACTGGGAGCACCCCTCACTGATATTAACTCAACTTATTTTGGGAGCAGATACATTTAGGACTGCCTTATTATCAATAAGAAAAAGGCACGTGGTATAAAAAGATAAATCCTTGGAAGAAACACTTTTTACCTTCAGGTCAAAATTAGAAATTGGACCAATGACTTATGGTTGTTCCTTGAAATTTCCTGATGTGCCTAAACTGACAAGAGAAATCAAAAGAGATACCTGAACTTTAATATTACAAGAGCTGAGATTAAAACTCAATTCTCCACTGAGACATAGCTTAATACCATTTCCACCCAACTTTGCACCCTACCTTCACCAGTTGGGCACCCAACTCAACTGAAGTATGGGAGTCATTTAAGGAGCAGCTGCAATGGTTCTTTTCTGTGCCGTTCTCTCAATTGAGTGTAAAATCCTGAAATGCAAAATAGCTCCAGCACAAGGAAGCCCAAAACATGTTAGCTCATGTTTTATGTCCTTCCTTTCCATACTGTAAAATATTGGGTGGGAGGGGGGACAGAAGCTCTTCAATATACAGAAAAAATGTATGCATAAAAAGAAATTTATTTTCTTCACTGACTGAGCCATACCTGGTTTTAACTTTGGTTTCTTAAATAAAGCGCAATGGCGAGTTCATAACCATTAAGTCGTATTCATGGTTTTATGCCGCAAGAAGCAAGTTCACATAATATATTAAACCAAAGCCAAATTAACTGCACATGTATGACTTACATACAAGCACTATTACAGATACTAAAAAAAAGAGGTGAAATTCTCTTAAGACTATCTCTTGTACTTGTTTTTTTATTCTATATCATAGTTTTAATGTAAGTAGGCAGGGACATGAAAAAGTAGGTTAAATTTTAAATAAAGTAAGTTTAGCAGATTACATATCTGCATTTTTTTTAAAAAAGTCTGAAAATATAGCATTACAATAGCTTATTTATTTATTTATTTAAATATGCTATAGCTGCCCTCTCTGGTAGACTTGGAATGGCTTACAAAATCCAAAAGCAATAAAAACAGTTAAAAAACATCCAACAGCACAGACATCCTGGACTAAAACGACCACCACCACAATAAGGAATCACAACACAGACCCTGCAATACACGAACACCAGGCGTGAGGCCGAAGCTAGGTCTTGAGGGCTTTTTGGAACCCCAGAAGAGCGGGCGCTGCCTGGATCTCTGGGGGGATGCTGTTCCAGAGGGCAGGGGCCACGATAGAGAAGGCATGCTTCCTCAGTCCCATAAGATGACAAGATAGAGGGGACTCAGAGCACACATTTATTTTGAAACATTCATGCAGCTGCTTTAAGAGAACCCCTTAAACATATTAGAAAGAAAGCTGAGCAAAATCTGTGCTGAGTAGCTATGAGCACTTTTTCTGTTAGAAAGCTCTTTATTTCAAAAATCATTACATTCTCACAACAGCTTCCTAGACAAATTTTAGGAAAAAAAATTTGTCAAATAAAACTTTTGTCCAGTAAAATGTTTTGTTGTCCAACTAGAATGTTGTCCAGTTTGGAGAACCATCATTTTCTCCAGCTGTCAGTCAGTAGGAACCCCACCAAGCCAGACTGAAGCCCTCACAATATAACAAGACTGGAATGGGTCTCTGTTTGTAAATAAGTCCCACTACATTCAACAGTAATTAATTTGCAATAAAATGCAATATAGCTTTTCCTAAACTGGTGTTCTCCACTATCTTTAATTCATTTAACCCCCATAACATTATAGCCAACACACTGGAGGGTAGCAGTTTGGGGAAGTATTTTTTAAGACCAGTATCCCAAACTAATGCTGGAAAATACATCATCCTCTGTAATTAAAATAAAGTTAAATATGTAATATCATTTTTTTTTAAAAAATCAAAGTATATTAATATACTCTAAATAGCATGCAGTGTTAGATTCTGTCAATCTTAACTGGGAAACATCACTCCAAAATTATTGTTCCAAAATTGTCAGTTTCCATAGGTAGAACACGAAAAACACAGCCATCCTCTGGGAGACTCAGGACCTACTTAAACAATGAAAACGATCTGCTTTAGTTTGATCACTAAATGTACACAACAAAACTATACAGCACTATTCTCCTCTATTAAAACTATACTCTATACTTTGCCCATAACATGCATAAAAGTTCTCTTTGGGTATAATCCATTACCACTGAATCAACCAGTTTCTTCTGTGTCTTAAATTGGACTGCAATCTTGGCAAAGAGGTTATGATCTGTGAATAATGAGATCTTGTACTAAATCCTACCAGTAAGAATAAGAAGGTAACTTACTTGAATATACATATAGCGCAAACTATCCATTGTTTTCCAGTATTCATGGTGGTGCAAGCTTCTGGTAATCTGAGCAGCAATCATTGTCACCTTTGTAAGCAAGACATGGGATAAGATCTACTCTGTGCTGGCAACTAGTAAGCCAGATGGTTTAAACTGATAACAGGCAAAGTGATACTATCCACTCTCAAAGCTACGTAAGGATCAATGAGTGATAACCATGTCAGATTGCTGAATTCTTTCCTTGCCAGGGTTCTTCACAAAAGTTCAGTTTACTCCTTCCCCAGCACAAAGAGCAAGAGTGTTTGCTCTCTGTGACTCTTGGAAGAATGGCAAAATCCCACTGTCTTGTGATCGTCATCAAATGCTAACATTCAAAAAACGCTCCTAGCTCTGTGCCCTTTGCACTTCCGAAATGAGCTCTTCCTTTACTAGAAATAGTAAGATTAATAGCAAAAATATTATTCAATAACCTGCCTTAATCTTGGCTTCTTACTCACACTCATTAAATGCCACCCCCCAAATCTACTCTCGATATAATCACTTTTGCCATATTGTCAGCAATTTTATTCAGTGGCTGTCCCCTCTGCACTGTTAAGGGGACAGGAGGCTGGGCATACTCTATGTCTTTTGGGTTATAGCCATCTCAGTCTGGAATACTGTAGCTTGCGCCCCCTCAAGGTTAACCTTCAGGGATGCTGTCAAAATGGGATGTTTTCAAAGAGCATTTGGAGTAGAGAGTGCTACTTAATATGCTAGCATTGCATATTCCACCAATAAGAAGAGAAGCGTATCACACGGCAGTGCACTTGAATCAAGCTACATCTAGAATGATTGGACTCATAGTAAAAAGGTAAAGGTTTTCCCCTGCACAGTCGTGTCCGACTCTAGGGGACGGTGCTCATCTCCGTTTCTTAGCCAAAGAGCCAGCGCTGTCCGAAGACGCTTCCATGGTCATGTGGCCGCATGACGCGCACGGAACGCTGTCACCATCCCACTGAAGTGGTATCTATTTATCTACTTGCATTTGCATGCTTTCAAATTGCTAGGTTGGCAAGAGCTGGGGCGAGTGCAGGAGCTCACTCTGTCACACGGGGCTAGGGATTCAAACCTCCGACCTTCTGATCAACAAGCCTGGCATCTTAACCACTGAGCCATCGCGCCCCACCTCATACTGTATATCATATCAAGTCCTGGGTAGTATGCTTAGTTTTGATTTGCAAACTTTCCCATTATGGCTTAATATTATGAAACTCTAGCAAAATGTGGGTTAGTCAATACATCATGCTAAAACAAACCATCGGTTAGGGCAATCTGTAAAACAAGCCCAAATATTACTATGATAAATGTTTCAGATAGCAACTATGTCTGTAGCCAGCTGTGGCAATTACCCACCTATAGTTAGGCGGCAGTACAGCACATGTTTCTACAGATAATTCTGTAACCGCCCAGAGTCCCCTCTGTGGGGGGAGATGGGCGGTGATATAAGTATGATAGATAGATAGATAGATAGATAGATAGATAGATAGATAGATAGATAGATAGATAAATAAATAAATAAATAAATAAATTTCTTTTCGATGTACAGTATATCAATAACCATGGGGGGAATATCACACATACAAACTATACATGGCTTTGACATCCTATACTTTTGTGTGACTCTATCCTTACATGGGAACGTAGAAAAACTTTGGAATTCTCCTTTTGCAACCCCCTTTAAAGAACTATATCAAATCATCTTGCAAAGTACTGATTCATAATATGATGGATTGCATCAACAAGGAGAAGGGAGCGGTTAGTGGTTTGATATTTGAGCCTAATCAGCACTTAACTATTAATCGCCTACCACACCCCAAAGTAAATTAATTTTGCTTGAAGTGGTAAAGACATTTTAAAAATAAATGCTAATACATAGTTACAGAAATGCCCAAGTATTTGACAAATGCTACAAGACTAGATCTTTAAAAACAGGCTATTTAAACTGTTAAGAGAAATTTTACATGATTATAATCTATGCACAGAAAGCATACATACTGTCATGTAAGAACATGTTTTCACATTCCACCCCCACCACGGGCAGTCATAGTAAAAAAAAATGGCCCAATTCCTGCCAGTAATGCAACAAGTGGGAAACACAAGCTACTCCTGACATTTCTCTGAACGCCAACTAGTCAAAATACAACCTGGACAGAGCCATGGATGAGCTCACACCTTCCCTATTCACTGTGATTCTCTACAGAAAATAATGTTAACGCTGAAGATGTTCACGTGAGCAAGATGTTACTGCTATCACTTGGCTAGACTTAAATTATAATGGTTAGGTGCCTGCTCTAATTAACATATTTTAAAATGAGGCCTTGATCGTGGAAGTGTACCTCTAAAGTGTGCTTGCACAAATACACAAACATGAGGATATTTGTTCCAAAGAATTTTGGTGGGAGGGGATGCAATACATCCAGACTGATTTCTTGAAGTTGCAGATTTTGTTCTGTACAACATATATGAATAAACATTTCCTATGAATTGACCTGTGAAACAAGACTATCTCTTCATAAATAAAATCCTGCCTCTCATGTTGCAGTCAGCCCTGCCCATGTTCATCATACCTTCCTTAGAATAAGCCACATGGTTCGATAAATCCTTATAAACCAAAATGTAACTGTTGGTCTGTAAGGCTTTTTTTAAATGCATGGAAAGAAAGATTTCTTTCCTTAGAAATTGTAACTGCAACTTGTCAGTCTACCAACACTTCGCATGTTTGTGAAGTCGTGTTCACACACCATTTCTGTAACTGCTGAAAGGCGAGCCAGTTTCTATCCTACCCTGCTGTTGCAATTTTATAGCTAGTCTCTCAGACTATGGTGCTCATCCGCCAAAATGTGGCTCTGCTCCCAGGTCTGGGGTTAGGATGGATGCCGAGCCTTTATTAGTTTTTTGTTGGTTTGGGGTATGTTTGGTTGTTTTACTCTTCTGGACACACGTTTTGTATTTGGTCTTTTCTGGGTGTATTATAAGCTGCCTCAGTCCTTTGGCAGTTGGGTGGTCTCAAAATAATAATAATAATAATAATAATAATCAAGAAAGATAGTAATGTGGCATTTCTACTAACAGCAATATGTAGGAAAGGAAAAACAAATGGAAACCCAAGTGGCAAAAGTGGAGTCAGAGCATTTATAAGTTTAGAAAAATTTGCACAGGATTCTGAAGGTTGGTTTCAAATTTCAAGAACTGGATTAGCAGGCTGAAGTGCTGGATGGTGTAATAATTCTACTTTGCTTCAAAAAATACTTCATTTCTACTTATTTTAATGCTAGCACAATACAGGCTTTTACACTGTTTTCCTTGCAATGTACAAAATGCCTTTTAAGCATTTATTGCTGCTGCCGCCCAGAGTCACTTACGTGAGATGGGCAGCTACATAAATTTACCAAATAAATAAATGATAAACTATAAATTCTGATTATTTTAAAGAATGTATTTCATGCAACGATAGGAAAGGTACATCAAACAGAGTAATGTTATACCAAGAAAATATCTTTAAAAGTAATGTTAACAAAGCTGATGGCTTAACATTCTTTGTTGCATGGAGTACCATTTCACTACTAAGATTGCAGAATCACTCAGAAATATGCAATGGTCACAATTCAGCACAGAGGTAAAGGCACTTAACTACAGAAAGATTATTTATGTTGCAGGTTTTTTTTAACTTAGCCAGCAAAAATGTTTGTGGAAATATGTGAAATCCTTAATTTAAAAAGAACTGATCATATACAACAAGGAAGCAACTTTGAATTTAAGTTGCATCAGCAAATAGCCCACTATTTCCTTGCCTCTAGATTAATCATAGTATTGATATATATTCAAAATGTTATTTTATACCAATCACAGAACATTTTAAGGCTACTTCAAGTACAGAACAAGCTCAGGGATCTCCTCCCTTCAGTATGTGTTTCTTGAAATCAAGAAGGATCGATCTATGCCACATAGGTTGCAATTTCTATGCCTGGGACAAAAGCAATTACAAGAAAAACCTGAATGACTAAAAACTGTACTTTTCTTAAGAATATATATTCTACTATTTGTACCTTAAAGGGAAAAGTCATTTAGCATGCACAATGGCTTAACATTCACCCTTAGCAAAATAATAATAAGAATTATTATTATTATTATTATTTATTAAACTTATATGCTGCCCAAACCTCAGCGACTCTGGGTAGCTCACAACAATCAAAGAAATTATTTTTTTATGTTTTATTGATTTTATTGTAAAGATAAAAGACGGCAAGCATGATGAAGTGAGGGGTCTCCCTCTTCCCCACCAAAGGCCTGGGTGAAGAACCAAGTCTTCACAGCTCTTCTAAACAGCAGCAGAGTGGGGGCCATCTGGGTCCTCATTCCAGAGGACAATGTAAGAACTCCCCTTGGGGGAGTTGGGCGGTGATAAATCCAATAAATAATAATAATAAATAAATAAATAAATAAATAAATGTAAGAACATGCATAGAAATCTTCCTCTACTAGCCATTTAAAAAAATAGAATGTTCTCTTCAGCCATTGGAAAACCACATCTCTACAGAAGCAGTCTCTTGTTGTAAAGCAAGCTTTATACATCTTGTATCTGAAGGAGCAGCATACAATTCCATTCAGTTTTTCAATTCATATATTTTATGAAGTTACAAAAATAGAAATACTTTGCCTTAGTCCATCTTCTCCACATCTCTCCTCATATGTACCATGTAACCTCTAAGATGAACATATTCAAAGCTTTCCCTTGTTCTTCAAAGTGTCTTTGCCTACTTTTTCTCACAGAAGGAATGCCCTGCTTTCTCCTCAAAGTCATTAATATTCTGCTTATTTCAGACACATTCCATCTCCCAAATCTGATCTCAGATCTTAAGCACATACAGTATGTAACTTCTGTTGAAACAAATAGGCCACATTGGTCAGCTGATCTAGAACATCTCCTTAAAGTGCCGAAAGCTCTGAACGCTTTTCTCCATTGTGCCGATGTAGCTATCCTCTAATTACAGGCTATCAGGAATACTATGCTCATCAAGGTTTCTACACACCCTGCAAATGTCCTTAGGCTAGGGCCAGTAAGATTTGGATGCTTCCAGATGACGCTTTTAGCAAATGTTCACCCTGCCTCATTCACTGAATTTTAAAAGGGGGGAAGGAAAGGTCCAGGGAACATCTTCCACAACCGTTTTCCTACTGCTTCTTTCATCTGCCCCCCCCCCCGCACCACCTGCCCCCATAAGAAAATCCATTAAGGGAAACAAAAAAATAGTTGCACAATGTCTCTTAACTGATAAATTAACAGTCATCCATCTGAAAGTATCCTTTGAAATGTCTATGAAGGTTCTCAGTCATCCAGGTGGAATTGTCTGTAGCTTGAATCATGTCAACTGGATTTCTATTTTCTCAGTGGAAACGTTTCTTGGATAAGGAGTGAAACGTTTCCACTGAGAAAATAGAAATCCAGTTGACATGATTCAAGCTACAGACATATCCTTTGAAATAGAATATATGGTTGCATATACTTCTCAACACAATCAATCAGATGTACATGGGCTATCAAACAAGACATCTACGTTGCAGCCCCACTTACTTGGGTGTAAACCTCACTGAACAGACTTACTTCTGACTAGATACAGATTCAGCTGCTAAATATCTTGCCTTATTTTCAAAATAAAACCATTCTATTCCACTTCCCACAGATCAGCACCATCTGTCATTTAGTGACAGCCAATGTCACAAGTAGTGAGATTTTGTTGCCTTGCTACAGTATTTAGGGGTTTTTCACTTGATAGTGTGGTTCCTGATTTTTACGTTGAACTGTGTTACTTCCAATCTATGTATTCAAAGAACATAAGCTTGGTTGACTTATGAATGGAGTCAATTCAAGCTGAAAGACTGCAATATCACCAGTCTTCTTTCCCTCTCCAAATGAAGTGATTGGAGAATTTATTAGGTTGCACATTCTTCAGGACCTATGAATTGGTTTAAGGTTTAAGCTCACGTAACTTTTCAAAGTGAGCCAATTTAGTGTAGTGGTTGAAGGCATTAGGTAAGAAACTGGGAAAAACGTGAGTTATAGTCCTGTCTTAGGAACAAAGCCGGCTCAGTCACTCTCTCTCAGCCCTAGGAAGAAAGGCAGTGGCAAACCACATCCAAAAATATTGCCAAGAGTCCATGCAGTTGCCAGGAATCAAGACTGACTCAAAGGCACCTCCCCGAAAACCTTTTTCAAAAATGGCAAAGGAATGAGTAAAATAAAAAGAAAGTGATCTGATTCACACTAGGATTTGTTAACTAAATTGTAACATGCTAATCCAAAATTAGTCAATGTAACATGTGTCCCCCGTCTAAGAAAAAAAGCAAATTTGCCATTTCTACATCACCAATTTCTTTTATGCTTTGCAGTTCTTTAAAGAGCAGGAAAGCAAAAATACTAATAGAAGAGCTGAAGGTGAATTTGGGAATCTCTAGGCAGGAACACGTCTTAAGTTACAGCACCCTCGGCCACTGCTAAATCCACATCTTGAAAAGATAATTGTTCAGGCATTTTAATTTCTCATACTGTATGAACAACAGAAACCTTCAGGGTGTCTGCTGGGGATCAAAAAAAATCGACAGTCACAGCTGACTTTTTTTGAAGAATCCTACAGAATCTACTTTTCTTATTCCACTGAACATATCTGCACCACCAATATATATGGAAGAAGAGAAAGAGGTGCCCCCAGAAATAAAGAATGGAGAATTCCAGAGAACAGGGAATTAAATAGGTTTTACCTGCTTAGAATAGTTTCTGTTTTAAGATTTGCCTAGATTATAATTGCAGCCAACTAATTTATAGCATGAAAGCCACAACCTTGCAGATGTGAAAGATTTTTTTTGATCAACAGTAACATCTCTTATTCTTCATTCCCAGGCACACCCTATCACTAGTTGTACATCCTAAGGAAACCAGAACTACCACTGCTACCACCAAGGACAACAATGGGACAACAAACTTATTACTGAGTAGAATAAGAAAATATCACAGTTACATTGCAATTAGGCAAAGATTTGCCAAAATTAAATCTCCCCATCCAGCCTGGTCATTCAAAGAACCTGCTGAAAGTTCCCTCCCCTTGTCACTTTCACAGGGCAGGCCTTCTCTAAGACAGCCCCCACCTTATGGAATACAGTATTCTCACTCCAGCAATACTTGCAGCTTCCACCTTGCTGCAATTCCATAAACAAGCTAAAGCTGATCGAAAATGGTTTTGGTCCCACGTGACTGACAGTGCATGCCTGCCGTTGGGTGTTATCTTTGTTTTTCTTTTGTGGTTAATTATTGGTTCTAATATTAATTTGGATGTAGTTCTTTAATGTCAGTTTTTTATTTTCATTAAATGTTGCACAGTACAGCACCCAGAGTCCTTTGGGACTGGGGTGCGTTATAAGTACCGTAAATAAACAAAATTAAACCAAGCATGATTCATGTTGTTCAAAGAAGCCTTATCATAAACAAAGACAGCATTCCAGGCACCCATGAAGCAGATTTTACACCACCTAGAGTTGCTGCCACCCTAAACACTGCTAGCTTTTCCAGTGCACAAAATGATGCTTTCTTAGTCTTTCTAGGACAGTGACTTAAAATTCCCATCAGCTGGTGGGGGGGATCTTGAGGGAGGGCCTGCAAAAACTGCAGAATGCAGGAGTGAACTACTATAATCCTAAAAATAAATAAATAAATAAATAAATAAATAAAGATATAAAGAAGATGCCCCAACCCCCTTCTCTTGTATTTGGAGATGGAGATACAGAGAGAGATAAAATGAATGGAGGACACAGCAGTAAGATGCAGGCTGAAGGATGCTGCAGGCCCGCCATGTCCTGCTTTGTATTTTATCTTGGAAAAACGCAATCCAAAACAGAGCAGAACAGGGAACAAAAGAGCAAGAAATTAATTTTTTAAAAAATGAAGACCAACCTAGGAAAGAATGCGGCAGGCAGGCAAGGGATGTGGAGGGGGCTTCTTTCCCTATGTCCAAGCCTCCTTTCCTCCCCCCGGAAAGGGACCCCAGTTCCCCACCCGAAAAAAGGGGAGACGGCAGCCGTCCCTCCTCGCGTCCCGTCGCTCACCACACCGCAGGGTCGCGGGCACCTGAGGCGCGAGGCCGCCCGCAGCAACAGTCCCCCCCCCGCGGCGTTGCCAGGCTCCCTCCAACGGCCACCCCGCGCCTGGCTTCGCCCTCCCGGGGAGGCCTCCCTCACTCTTGCGCGCGCCTCACCTTCGTGTAGAGCTCGGAGGCCGCCATGGTGGTGGTGGTGGTGGTGGTGGTGGAGCCGTCGCCGCCGCCGCTCCCACCCGAGGCCGGCGGCGAGGTCGGCTCTCCCGCCTCGGGGCCGGCGGAGGAGCCAAGGGCGGGGCGAGCGCGAAGGAAGGCGGTGGCGCGGGCGGCTACTGGTTGTCTTACGGGGGAAGCGGCCGCCGCCGCTGCTGCTGCCGCCGCCGCGCCGGGCTGGCCATGTCGCTACCTGGGATGCGCCGTGAAGACGGATGCGGAGGATGTGGCCCGGCGGCCGGCCCCTCCGCCCTTCCCTCCGCCTCCCTCCTCTTCGGCGGCGGCTCTTCAGGCATTCTGGGTACCGGCGGCGGACGGCTCCCGAGCGTGCGCGCGGCCGCCGCCCGCCGGCGATGGGGGGCCAGGGGCGGGAGCCTCGCTTCGCCTCGTCGGGCGCCCGGCGGCGGCGGCCCGGGGAAGCGAGCGGGCCCGAAGGCAGAGCGGCTGCGGGGCGTCAGGGAGTCAGCGGCGCGGCTGGGCAAAAGCCTCCGCTGCCCCTCTGGGTGAAGCCGCGGCTGGTAAGTATGCCCCCGCCCCCGGCGGAGGGCTCCGTCCTCCTACCTGCGCAGCTGGGGAGTCGCCGGCCTTGATGGGAGGGGGAGATGAGGGTAGACTTTCCCCGGTGCCAGTTTAACACTTTAGCCGCTACCCCATAGTGGGTCTCCGTGTTACGATGGCTGGGTTCACTTCATCGTCCTGAGCCGGGGGTCCCCAAACTCTTTAGCTCATCGACCCCTTCATGAGATTTCAGGTTGTTTATCGACCCTCGACCCCCAAGCATTTATTATTATTCAGAGATGGGCGGTAATACAAATTTAAATAATAAATAAATTATTAATTATTAATTAATTATTATTTATTTATCCGTTCAATCGTGTCCGATTCTTGGAGACTGCCTGGACAAGTCCCTGCAGTTTTCTTGGCAAGGTGTTTCGGAAGTGGTTTGCCCTTGCCTTCTTCCTAGGGCTGTGTGTGTGTGACTGGCCCAAGGTCACCCAGCTCTAGCCTGGTGCCTTCACCACTACACCAAACTGGCTCTCACAAGCATTTATTATATGACAATAATTTAATAAATACTTTTAATAGTATTATGAAGAATAATAGAGACAAGGCTGCTCTTGCTGGTGGCTGACCATCCAACCCTGGCTAATGCTGTCTCGTCACTAGCCCCCCCTCCACCTACAGGACTAGGTGCTGGTGTGGACCTCTACAGAGACCCCGAAAGATGAATCGACCCCAATCGACCTTCCACCATTTATCGACCACCTATTGACCCTCCGACATTTACTGACTACTTGGACAGTCCCATTGACCCTTGGGGGTCAATACTGACCACTTTGGGGAACCCCGTCCTAAACCAAAGCCAAAGAAAATACACAGTAGCTTAGTGCAGTGAACGAATCCAGCACAGGCACATTTTGAGCTCAACAAACCTGTGACCCCTGTCAGTATCCACTGGGTTTTGTGACACTTGGGAGGATGCTTCCTCTAACTGACCTTAGCTGATTTACAAACAGCTAACCAGGACTGGACCTCATTCATACTTGGATTGGAGTCACACACATACACCAGAATGCGGTTAGACTGGGAAGCTGAAATACAGCTTGGAAGAAGGCAGTAGCAACACCACCACCACCACCTTCCATTACTGCCAAGAAAACTACGTGTAGCTCCAGAAGTTACACTCAACTCTTTTCAGTCTTGAGAGGTAGTCTAGACAAGAAGCACACTGAGGAGTACTGGCTCTATCTTTATTGTAAGGTTACATTAACAGAAACTTGCAAGTCTGAAAGTGCCCCTCCCATTGGTCCCTTTTACTCTCCCAAAAACTAGGGGGGTCCCTCCTGAGACGCTTTCACCACTCCTCTTCCTTCAGAGTCAATTTTCATTTATCTGACCGTTGTCTAGGCTGCAGCTCATCCTCCTGTCTCCCCAGGTTATTCCGACATATCATTATTACAACTCTTTACCTTTTAAAAAGACAAATCCAATAGAAGAGAATCTCTGTATCTTAGAGTTGAACTGTGGAGTCCTTGGTGCTCTCTGAGCTTGGTTGTTGGCTTGCAGACGTTTCATTACCCAACTAGGAAACATCATCAGTGCGAGGGAGTGTGGGGTTTGTTGCCTGTTTATATGCAAGAGACAACATTGACACAACATTCAAAAGAGACAACAAAAAACCTAGGAAGGAAGCAGAAAGACTGCAATGCATCCCCTCCAGCATCCCAATTCAGATAAGCAGGGATCAGCATCAGACAAACTATCAGGCAGAAAACAGCTCTAATCCAGGAGCCACCAAGGAGGAAACTGCACCCCCACCAAAACTGGCAGGGCAAGATGCTGTGTATAAACAGGCAGTAAACCCCACACTCCCTCGCACTGATGTTACTTAGTTCGGTAGTGAAACGCCTGCAAGCAAACAACCAAGCTCAGAGAGCCTCAAGAACTGCATAAAGGTGCTAAAAGGTAAAAAGGTAAAGGTTCCCCCCGCACATTGGTGCAGTCGTGTCCGACTCTAGGGGCCGGTGCTCATCTCCGTTTGTTAGCCTAAGAGCCAGCGTTGTCCGAAGACGCTTCCGCGGTCATGTGGCCGCATGACACGCGCGGAACGCTGTTACCTACCCACCGAAGTGGTACCTATTCATCTACTTGCATTTGCATGCTTTCGAATTGCTAGGTTGGCAAGAGCTGGGACGAGTGCGGGAGCTCACTCCGCACGCAGAGCTAGGGATTCGAACCTCTGAACTTGCAATCTTCCGATCGACAAGCCTGGTGTCTTACCCGCTGAGCCACCACGCCCCTCTTATAAAGGTGTTAGCAGGAATCAATCCCTCTCAATTCCGTAGAATCCACTTCCAAGGAAGGTGTTAAGGTGAAGTGAAGCCTTTGGCTCTCTGCAACAGCCGAGGTCATGATTTCTTCAAAATAAACTCTAGTGTACATATATATTAAGCCATCATGAAATAAGCCACAGACATACTATATGTATATACCCATTATGCCATTGCCTTTTGGGGTAACGTTGCAGAGAGCAGAAAAAGAACAAGACATAGTGTATTTAAAAGATTAAAGGCATGAGGTAAGAAAAATAAAAGGAAACATAGCTAAAACTAGTTGATGTTAATATTATTTACTATCTTTTTTTATCTTTGCTTGCTTCCACCATGTCCATACATTGCTTCACATATTGCTTTTCCTTTAAATCTCACCTCTTTTTTCCAGAATTTTATCCACGCAATCCAACCAGTTGGCTTAGTCTTCCTCTCCCATCTGTCCACATTTTTGTGTATTTGTTTTGCAGTTCAGTACTCCTTCGTTCTCTCTCTGCAACCAAATCACTTCAACACACTTATTTCACACTTCGCTCACATTCATATTCAGTCCGCATTTATCCGGCACCCAAACAAACAAATAAATTTTTATTATGGTCAAAGATCAGCATGAGGAGGGTGGGGTACAGTCATTCATCAGGCATCCATTAATTCTTGACTCTTCTTCAATAGTCTGTTCCTATCACACGCAATTTACATTTCTTTTCACATAAAGGTAAAGGTTCCCCCCTCACGTTTGTGCAGTCGTGTCCGACTCTAGGGGCCGGTGCTCATTTCCGTTAGCCGAAGAGCCAGCATTGTCCGAAGACGCTTCCACAGTCATGTGGCCGACATGACGCACACAGAACGCTGTTACCATCCCACCGAAGTGGTACCTATTCATCTACTTGCATTTGCATGCTTTCGAATTGCTAGGTTGGCAAGAGCTGGGGCGAGTGCGGGAGCTCACTCCGTCACGTGGGGCTAGGGATTCCAACCTCTGAACTTGCAATCTTCTGATCAACAAGCCTGGCGTCTTACCCGCTGAGCCACCATGCCCCTCACTTCCATAGAACAAGTTGGGCAGGTGCATGTTTCTATATGAAGCCACTCTTGTTCCTTTCAACAAACCACCTCCTGTCCACTATGTCTATGAAGGTTCTCAGTCATCCAGGTGGAATTGTCTGTAGCTTGAATCATGTCAACTGGATTTCTATTTTCTTAATGGAAACGTTTCGCTCCTTATCCAAGGGGCTTCTTCAGTCTGAGCAAAGTTGGTAAGGGAATCCTAAATATGTTCCTAGGTAGCTGTGTGACCTTACACCTGGGGCTAGGTCATGGTTATATTGACCTCCTGTCCACTATCTTTCTACCAGCATCTGCACATCTTAAAATTTCTCGGTTCATTTTCCCATCACACAGGACTCATATTTTCTGTATATATATAGTTCTACTTTCAATCTTCTTTTCATTTCTTCTGTGTCCATTTTTCCTTAAGTCTATTCTTGATACTACCTAGGAATGGTCTATCCCACCTGCAGAGCTTCTCATTAACCTAGCATCCTACACTATTTCTTTCATCAGAAACAATCAAACCAATCATGCTTTTAGATTTATAACCACCCTTTCCCATTCCTTAGAATTATGCTTAAACCACATATTTGAAACATGTTCTCAACAATCAGTAGTTACCATTCTCATTCATTCTTGGGTCTCCAAATGTCCTGTTTTATCTCAAACAAGTGACTCTGGGAAGCTAACAATAATTTTAAAAAACAGGAAAAAAACCCACACCAAAGATAATAGACAATTGGCAACTGAGATAAAAAACATCCAAAATAACCATCAATGCAAATACAGTAAGTTCAGTAAAACTAATTCACAGGTTTCAACAGACACTCCGACCCTCAAGCCCAGGAACACAGCCATGTCTTCAGGGCCTTGCGGAAGGCCAGCAGGGTTGGAGCCAGTCTGTTCCGAGGGGAGGATGTTCCGCAGGGCAGGTGCAGCGACGGAAAAGGCTTTCTTCCTGGGCCCCACCAGATTCCTTCATTCCTGGGACCTTTAACGTGCCTCTCCATCTCAATCTGATGGGACAGGCAGGCGGGATCAGGGAGAGGCAGCCCCATAAATGGCCTGACCTCCTGCCATGGAGAGCTGTGTAGGCAAGCACCAAAAATATTGGCAACCAATGCAGTTCACAGAGCAGAGGTGTAATATGTGCAGGGGGAGAAATGTGCATGGCTACTACCCCTGCTGCGCTTCGTTCCCACTGCAGCTTCTGGATGTTCTTCAAGGGCAGCCCCACGTAGAGCACAGTGCGTTAGTCCATTTGGGACGTGATTATATTTATTTATATTTATACAACCATCAAAGTTCTTAAAGATTTTAAAGTACATAAATTGGGCTCGGCTTCATTAAGAACAGTTTTATTAAGATTAAAGTATTTTACTTCAAAGGACCCTTGAGACACATCTCAATATAGTGGTAAGAGAAATCCTGCAGTACACTGCAATGTGTTCTGAGTTTTATCTAAGTCCTGTTAATAAAGAAATTCTGGTTAAACAAACACCACTCACAACAGTGTACTTTGTGGTGTCTCTACTGAACACATTGAACCAACATTAAACTTCTTTGTAAAGCTTTAGATTTAGTAAACTTTAGTTGTGTCTGAGGTAGAGCGAGGATTATAACATTCTGGCTAAACAGAACTTAGTAATAAAATGCCACTCCACTAGGCTCTCCGCTTGTGTTACTGAATCAGATGTGGAAATTGCCATAGCATCATCCGATCCATCACGAACAGCTTTCAGATTTTCTGTCTAAAGACATGGCAAGTTGCTTGAGGATTACTACTTGTCTGTTGATTATAGTAGCACAACAGATCTTTCACTGGTTCTCTGGCAAGTGTGTGAAAGCTGTAACTACAACTATGTATGTAGGATGTGATACTGCCACCCAGCTAAGGAACCAAGGAAGAACTGCAACATACTTAAGGACATATTTAGACATTAAAATCTAGACATTATAATACACTGCCTTTAAGAACACCATTCTTAACAATTAAGTACATTTTTTCTGTATCATGACAACTTCATATACCAAATTTACTCATTCTTTGAATTAAGCTCAATTCCTGATAAAGCATATGGACATGTGCCTGTTTTCTTGGCTATGATATGGAAATCCTTTGCCACTGCCTTCTGGTTTACAGCTCTGGGATTTTGCAGTAGTCTCCAATCCAAGTAACCACCAGGCTCAACCGTACTTAGCTTTTTCAAGATCAGCCACGGATAGGTGCTGCCACCTGCTGCCACTCAGTCCAATTCTTTGCATTTGTACAGTATTTATTTATTTATTTGTCAAATTTATCACTGCCCATCTCTACAAAGTAGACTGGGCGGTTTACAATAAAATATTAAAACTAAAAACCTATAAATCTTAAAATACAATCCAGTAATAAGTAGTAAAAATCCAAATGATGGTAAGATCTTAAAAGGTAGATGTGACCGGGTGGCTTCATAACAGTGCTGTCCCTTACACAATGTAATATTTTTATATTAAAGCTAATGACATTGGGCTTCTTCCCACACACTTAAAAAATTATGAAACTGTCAGAAAAGTTTCATAATGCCCATCAAACCAAAAAGTGTTGGCCTGCATTCAACTTGTGCATGGCTGCCTTAGTTGGAATAGATTGCATTCTTCTATAGCTTGATCAGTAAGTAGAAGATATTTCTGTTCAAATACAGTTACATGAGCTAAGGTTAGCTATGCAGGAGCAATTCAGCTTTTTCACAGTATGCCAAAATTATGAAGAATGCATGAGATACAAATGTGCCATGGTATCTACAAAGAAAGATACTGCAGGCAAAAACTAGGCTGCATCTGCAATTTTGTACTAGAAAGAACCAGAATAAGTCAGAACACTAAAGAGTTTACATAATTCCTACTTCAAGAAGTTTGTCTGAAGAATCCATTCTGATGATTTTTGGATTAATTTTCAGAATCAATTTTCACAAAGGACATTGCATAGAAACAAGCCTATTAGTGTATTAAAATCAAATCATAACATTTAATACATTTTTTTAGAAAAATAAGAACTGAGGTATATAAAGAGTTACAGTCAAGAACACTATAGGTTTAATGTTGAATACATACTAGAAAACAGAAGCCTTTTCCTTGATACAAAATTAATTGAATGGAAATCAATGCTTTAGTCAGAAATAAGGGATTCAATGCAGTTATTGTGGGTAGGGGGAATCAGTAAAACACCAAATTTCTACAGAGCAGTAAAAACAAATTAATTGCATTTATTATGCATACTATACAGATTGAAAGCTGTAGGGTGGCAACTGAAAACTTCATTGCCCCAGCTTATGGAATGCATTTAAGAACTTATCAGACCAAGCAATTCTTAATGTGGCCTCTGCATACACACGTGCACACATACATTCTTGTGACAATGGGCAAGTCAGTGGATGGAGCAGAAGTGGGAAAATTTATATCACTTGGTTACACTATTACTGAACAACTGGGGAGGAGTTTGGAGACTACTATCTAGTTTGAGTACAGACATACTTGAGCGTTACTAATTACTGCATAAAGCAGATTGTTAGGTTGTAGTGCAGATCTCTGAAAAATGTATCAAATGGTAAAACTCATATTAAGCAGTATATATACAAACTTAACAGCTTTATCTTGTTGGAATAAGCTGCAAATTAGATGTACATTCTCTCTTCTGAGAAATTATTACTGATCAAACTATTTGCATCCTTAATAGAAGACCAGCCTAACTTCAGTTGCTGAGGTTTATTAACAGAGATTCATTATCAAAGCAGACTGGTACTGGAGTAGATATTCTCACAATCACTCAGCTTATGTTCTCCTTGTATCCTTAACGTTTGCCCAGTCATATCAATAATACAAAAATAGAACTTGTAACCAGGGGAATGGAATGTTTAGATTGACATACAGTAGTTTATATCTCCTTATACATCAAACCAATTCACCTTACAATAATCTGTAGCAAATCAAAAACCCGTCAAGTCAAGTCATTTTCTGTTAGGAAGTCATTTTGGGCTAGTCAATAAGGTCTACCTTTTCCTCTTACAAAAAATAAACAATGTTTATTAGAACAGCTTCCATTAAAGCCATTTAATGTCACGTGTTCTCCTTGAATCAGTTATACGGTTATTCTCCTCAGTGTTACACCTTAAAAATATCTTTACTTGTGTTGGTTTCAGTGCTCACAGCATTCAAATCCCAACACAACTGGGACATAAAACTGAAGATTATAGTAAGAATATATCTCATGTCATTACTACTCAGACAAAAGAAAAAAATATGGCAAAGTATCTTGTTTATTTAGGGGAGAGCTGACAAAATAGCCCTCCCAAATAAACTTGAAATTAATTCCAATTTATCTAAACCTGTCACCCATACAGCTAACAGTAGATTAACTCAGATCAGTATAAAGTAACTTTTTAAAATCTGAGATGTAGCAAGAGTGTATCTAATACTTTTGAAAATCAGGCCATGTTGATTTACTCTTTAAGTTGTATGGATGATGTTGAATTTATTTGTAAAAGCAGCCCACAAATTTTTTAATTACTGTCAGAGACATTCCTTGGAAAAATCCAGTGTATCTCTTGCCTAACATAATAAAGTGAAATCTCTCAAACTTCTTTACAGAAAGACTTTCAGAGTGAGAATGTCAAGTAATTAAGTCTGAGATTTTAAGACAGACAAAATAGTATTTTTGTTAATTTTTATATGTGGTTTAGGTATCCAATTATATCCAAGATCTATGATAGCTTTTGCTTTAATATTTATAATATACAATGACAAAGCACTTTTATCTTACAAGACATACTTATCATGAATAATTATAGTACATATAAAATCTAACCAATACCACTTTTACTTCTTAATCTAAAAAGTGTTTGTATTTTGTTTTTTAACTATTCGTAAAATAGCAGATGCTCTTTTTATATGTTGGAGGCCTCCAGTAGCAGCACAGGTGTATCCATAATTTCATGTTTTAAACTTCTTGCATTTACGTTTAAGAAAGAAATCTTCAAATGTGCTGATGAAGAAATACAGTAATGTTGAAAGTCCTTATACATGGTGATCTAAAAGTAGCTTATTGTGTTTAAATTTAATCCCTTGAAATAAGTAGAACTTCCTTGTTTTAGATATGCTATTTTGTATCTATAGTATATATTTATACTGAACACTATAGCAATTAACAGGGAAAAATGCACTGGTAAAGCTGATCCACCATAGTCCTTTAACAGATGTTAAACATATAGGTCTGTTACTTTTCACTAAGGAGGTTTGATTCAAATGAGTATTACGACTTTCCAAGAGACAGAATAATTTGTGCTTGCAGTTGGCACATTTTTAGAAGTGTAAGGTTAACAGATCTTTGCAAAAATTGTGCAAAACTATCTTATTTACAGACATGGCACAAAAGTGAATGCAGTCTATGCACATGCACACTTCATCCACTTTAAAAACGTGTTCTATGCTACAGGACCAAAAAGAATACCAGCTTCAACAGGCAGTTGTCAATAAGCACAAAGTTTACAAGAATTACACCAAAATGAGCAAATATTGCTCAAGTAAAAATCTATTGTTAAAGCTGAAGTAGGTTTAAGGCCATTCAAGTTCAAGAGTAGATACACAAATTAAGTGAGAGCCCCATCATTTTTAATACATGCTTTACCTTCTAGCAACTTACTGTCTAAAACCTCTACTTTACAAAACCAAAACACAAGAAAAAAATGACCTTGTATTTGATACAAACATACTACACTGTAATTAAAGTGAACTAAGGAACGCCAAAACATTAAAAATTTTCAAACTTGCTATGTCACTTGCTGGAACCAGCCCTACACTAGCAAACAGGTAATATGTACATTTTTCAAGTAGATTACTTTACATTGCTCTAACAAAACATGTCCTTTGTTAAAAAAATCAGTGCATTGTTCTCAACTCATCCAAGGACTACACAATTCTTAATTGGACTCTTACAATAGCAGCACACGCTACCACTACCTGCCAAGCAGTCAGTCAATGATTTAGAAGAAACAAAACTGTGAGGAAATAAACTTAAGAGTAAGGGGATAAGAAGTTTCATGCAGTTCTGCCAGTCTAGTCAGCCAGCCAGCTTGCTAGCAACAAGAGATGGTTTCCGCTGTGGAAGATCCTGTGGAGTAGGAATGTGGTCACCTGTGACTTCAGTCTTGTCAGGAGCTGCAGTAGGAAGCTGCTTGTTCTTCATCTTTGCTTTTGCCATATTGTAATCCCCAGAATCAAAGTACTTTTGCTGCAAGATAAATTTATCGAGTGAAATACAACAGAAATATAAAAATACTTCCCTCAAGAATTATATACATGCTTCATAATCCAGGCTAATTTAATCAAGTTGATGCATATATAAAAAGTCTAAGCTGATACTTGTCTGGAAAATTTAATTAAATGTACACAATCTGTCAAAATGGAGAACACTGATTTTGTTATCACTTGATATTTAGAATTGTTTACAACACCCTGTTTACATTAATCAATAGGGTATTTAACATTGCAATCACATGCCAAGAACGCATTCATTATGAACAAAATACATGAAGTATCACAAAAGGAGAATCTATAGCATTCATTTGCATCCTTGAAGATAAATTAAATACATTGTTTGGATATTTTGTATGCTATTCTAATATGATAGACCCATGCTTCTATGAATCTGGTGCTTGTGCCTGTTCTTGTGCTGCTATGATCAGTGCCTGAGTCTTGTCTTTTAGTCCAGTCCCTGGTAGGATTTCCCAATGTCAGCCACCTTAGCTATCTGTCGATGGTACATCCTGTGCAGGGTCTTGTCCTGCCATGGCACTTCCTCTGTTTGATCTTCCTCCCATGTCTGGTGTTGCCTCAGGCACTCTCTCAGCAGCTCATCTTTGGGTGCCATCTTACTGATGTACTCCTGGATGCGCTGGGTTTCATCCAGGACAGTGGCTTTGACACTCACCAGACCCTGCCCACCCTCATTTTGGCTGGTATACAGTCTCTGGGTGTTGGACTTGGGGTGGAAACCTCCGTACATTGTGAGGAGCTTCCAGGTCGTCACATCAGCAGCCTCCGTGTCCTCCTTTGGCCAGCTCACTAAACCAGCAGGGTATCTGATGACTGGCAGGGCGTACGTGTTGATGGTGTGGATCTTGTTCTTCCCATTGAGCTGGCTCTTCAGGACCTGTCTTATCCTTTGGTGGTACTTGGATGTTGCTGTCTTCCTTGCCTCATCGTGGTTCCCATGTGACTGTGGGATATCAAGGTACTTATACCTGGTCTGTATGTCTGCTGGTAGTTCCACCCCATCAGTCTTAACTACCTTCCTTCTCTTTACTACCATCCGGCCACACTTCTCCAGTCCAAATGACATCCCAATGTTCTCACTGTATATCCGTGTCAGATGGATCAGTGAGTCAATGTCTCATTCACTCTTAACATACAGCTTGATGTCATCCATGTAGAGGCGGTGGCTGATGGTAGTTCCACTCTTGAACTTGTATCCTTACTCAGTCCTTGTGATTATCTGGCTGAAGGGGTTCAAGCCTATGCAGAACAGTAGCAGGGACAGTGCATCACCGTGGTATATGCCACACTTGATGGCCACTTGTGCAAGCTGTCTCGACTTGACTTCCAGTGTTGTCTTCCACAGTCCCATTGAGTTCTTCAGGAAGGTCCTTAGTGTCCTGTTGGATCTGTGAATGCCTGGCACTATACAGTCATGTGTGTGGCACTGAGTCATAGGCTTTCTTGTAGTCAATCGAGGCTGTGCTCAGATTGGTCTGTCAAGACCTTGAGTCTTGGGCAACTGCTCTATCTATGAGCAACAGACGTTTTGAGCCTCTGGTATTGTTCCCAATGCCCTTCTAGAGCTGTATTCATGTACTGGCCGATATGGTCCTATGGCTTGGCAGCTAAGATGCCTGATAGGACTTCCCATGTTGTGGGGAGGCAGGTTATTGGCCGGTAGTTGGATGGTGCTGTTCCCTTGTCTTTCATGATCAGCACTGTTCTTCCTTGTGTTAGCCAGTCTGGGTGGGAGCCTGCTGCTAGCAACTGGTTCATCTGTGCTGCTAGGCATTCATGCATTACTGTTAAGTTTATTGAGCCAGTAGGTGTGGATCATATCTGGGCCAGGTGCTGTCCAGCTCATGTTCTTGACCCGCTGTTGGATGTCTGCTACTGTGATGGTGACTGCCTCCTGTTCTGGGAGATTGCTGTGGTCTGCTCTCAGGTTCTGCAGCCACTTTGGACTGGTGTTATGTGTCTTCTCTTTCTCCCATATGTTCTTCCAGTACGGTTCAGTTTCTGCTGTTGGTGGCTCTGCTGTTACTGTGTTGTTGCACTGCAGTTGGGAGTACACCTTGGATGGTTCTTTGGAGAACAGGGCATTTATCTTTTTTGGCTTCTGCTTCTCTAGTGTATCTCCTTAGCCTGGTAGCCAATGTTCTGAGCCTTTGTTTAGCAGTCTTTAGGGCTTCAGATGGAGTCAGGCCCTTGTATTCTTTCAGTAGCCAAGTCTTATCCTTAATCTCCACACCCTTCTGATATATACAGTATATATAATGGAGGGAGGTAAATGTCACTGATACACATACCCAGTATTTCCATTATTAAAAACTTAGTTGAGGAACATAGATTATTTTCATATTGCAGCAATGTACTTCAGGGATAAAGATGTTATCTGGGATACAAAAATCTCTGTTCGGGGGAAGAATATCCTTCATGAACTCTGTGCTTTCTGGTGAACCTGGTTTCAAGACAGAATCAATCCTTGGAACTGACCATTTAAAAACACAGTCTTGCAGGAAGTTTACTGAGATGCAATAGAAGTATTGTACTAAACTGAATGAAAATAATTATTAAAAGTCAAGGCCAAGACTAAAACATACTTTAAGGTTACTTGTGCAAGCTGTTCTGGTCAGTTAAATGCATCCTAATCTAAGGAAGTTGCTAATTTAGAGTATATTTCCTAGCAACTTTGCTGTCCTTTGAATAAAGCAAAACAGCCCTCTAATTTCAGAAAGCTAAAATTTTAATTCAACTGCTAAACAGTTGCCCATCTAATTATATTGCTATTGTCATTTCTAGTTTTGAGGTCTTATAGAGGTACAAGCACTATAAAAATAAGTTAACAGCACAATTTTGCATTGTATTATAAACTTTGAAACTAGATGAGATAGTATGTTCTGGAATAAACAAGATGTTTACATACTTTATTTCCAGAGCAATTATTAGTGAGGGCTGGCCTTGTCATTCTGATATAATTGATTTTTAACAATGAAATAGATGCTCATCTGGGGCTGAAATTTAATTGAAATAATTAGGTCTTCCCTGCTCAGAAAATGTTTTTGATTCAAAGTGTTATTTTTAAAGCAAATATCATAACCATATAGGCACAGCTGAGACCGATACAGAAATATAGAGTAAAACATTTCCCTTTATTAGCCAGGTTAGCTTCACAATTTAGGCTTACTCACTCCTTTCTGAAGCCGCTTCCTCAAAAAATCTGAGCCCCCAGGCTTTTGGCCCAGATGAGGATACCTGGCTTTCAATTTTGCTTCTTCAGCTTTCTCAGGACTAATCACCTTGTCTTCCATTTCCTAAAAATACAAGGAATTGGCATTTTATTACAGTTTTATGATTTCACAATTCATATTTTAATACCCTACTGCACAGCTTTCCAAACTGTGTGTCGCGACACAATACTGTGTCGCCTGTGGTATGTCACGCCAAAACCCAGAAGCGCTGATGGCACGCAGCCGCGTGCACAGCAGCGGGCCATCAGCGCTTCCGGGTTTTCTCGCGCACCACCATTGGTGTGTCGCCACAGGAAAGGTTTGGAAAGCCCTGCCCTACTGGATTAAAAAGTACATGATAATCCAATCATACCATAATTGTTTCTTTAGAGGAATAATACTGCATAAGGGTTATGTTCATGATTTATAGAAACATTAACTTGTAAAAAACAATTGCAAGAACAATTACTTTAAACATACTATCAACTATAACATTGCAATAGTAGGTATAATATGCTACCAATGTGAACCAACCCATAATACAGTGCTTTCCAAACTGCCACTGCTGGCGACACACCAACGGCAGCAGCGGCGGCGTGGGGGTGCGCACAGTGGCAGTGACCTCGCTAAAATGCAGAAGTGCTGATGGCACGCCCCCGCCACCGCTTCCGGGTTGTTTCGTGACACACTAAAGTGTCGCGACACACAGTTTGGAAAGCTATGCCATAATAGTATTATAAGACCCCTGCTTAGAAGCCTGGACTCCAATGCAAGTCAACACAATCCAATCGTTTTGTCACACTGAAAGTCAAGGTACTACCAAGCAAATAGGAACAAAATAACTATTTTCGCCACAACCCAGGAGGGCCTTGTATTGGAACACAAGTGGTGATCCTATGGACACTCCACTCTCTTCAGAACACAGCTTTCATCCTTAAGGCTATTTAAATTCGAGCACTGAGTGAAGACAAAGATATAAACGCAAGTTACGAGGATACGGTGGTTGGGATACCTTGAATCACAGGAGGCGCTGCACATAGTCTTAGTATCTGATCCTTACTCTTTGGTTTGCTGGGGGGGGGGGCTGCGCATTAGAGCCTGATGATGTCACAATCCCGCCTCGCCTGCTGCAATCAGACGCTACCGGCTCCCGCAGCCACGGGGGACCACGCCCACCGGAGGCTCCCGGGAAGCCGGTCCCGCTCTTTGAGGGAGCAAAATTCGAAATTACTCAAACGGCGCGGGGATCCGGAGGAGACGGAAACTGGGCGGGGGGCGGCGGCTAAAACCGCAGAGGCTCACTCGCCGCGACGGCGTGTGTCCCCTTGCCCACTTTCTCGTGGGGGCGGGAGAGGAAATTGCGCCTCATGGACGCCGGTGGGGGGAGCGCTTACCTAAGAGAAGACCGGCACGGAAAGAGAGCAAGTGCTGCCTGCAGCCGGACGCCAAGGGGGAGGGGGGAAGGGTGTTCTCTTCACATACACCCCGCCCGGCAGGCATCCCCCGAGCCTCGGCGGGAACCCCCTCACGCCCACCGGGGCCTCTGACCACGCCACGAAACGCTCGGCAGAGACCAGGGAGGAGACTCGTTTCTCCCTCGCCTGATGTGAGTTTTCTCCGCCGAGCAGCGGCCTAGCCGCCCCCGCCCGCCGCTCTTCCTATAGCCCTTGCCCAGCGGCGCCTCACCTTCTGCTCCTCTGCCGAAGCGGGCTCCAGGTTCTCCGCAGACATGGCTTCCAAACAACCGGACTACCAGAAACACCCACCAGGCAAGAAAGGCCTACCGCCTGGAAAGCACAGCTCCAACCACCGCCTGCGGCCGTTACTATCCTCACAACCGCTCACAAGATGGCCGCCGGTTAAGACGGCGAGTCGGCCGGGTCAAACTTCCTCTTTCGGCTCGCGATGTCCCCGAAGAGAAAATGAATGAGCTACCCGCCGGAGAAGCGCGGAGGTCTGCTCTCCCGCGCGAGCTCGGCTTGTAGGCGGTGTGCGTCATCTCCTCGTCACCGGAGTTTTTTGCTAGGGCATTCTGGGAGTTGAAGTTCTGGAGAAGATTCCTGTTATCTTAACTGTCTTGGGGAGGCGGAGAGGAACGAGTAACGAGTAAGGCTATAATGCGGTAGAGAAGCAAGCAGCGCTTACTCATGAGTAGATATATGGGATTGCGCTATTGAGCCATGTCTTTCTGGAATTTCAGAAAAACCTCGTAGGTCTAACAAAGTGATTTATGTCTGTGTACTTGGAAATGTTCGATTCTGTAAACTAAGGATTAGACCAGTGTTTCTCAACCTTGGCAGCTTTAAGATGTGTGGACTTCAACTCCCAGAATTCCCCAGCAAGCCATGCTGGCCAGCCACATCTTAAAGTTGCCAAGGTTTAGAAACACTGGATTAGACCATGGGAAATCTGCAAAGAATTGTCGTCTTAAACTGCAGCAACAAAGTAAATTGGATCACTAGCTGGCCTTGCTTCTAAATAAATCTAAAACTGGGAAATACTTACAAGTGACCTTTATTTTTAAGGCAATTCTCTCTGTGCATATTCATCTGTTAGCTCTTTTTATGACCGAGCAAATTTGACTGACAGCACATTTATAAGCCATCTTTCTAGTTTCCGTACCCAAAGGGATGTAAGGCTTGCATACATTTTGGCCTTTTTATAACCCCCTTTCCATTGCTTAGTGCCCAAAGTGGCTTATCCGGAGTTAATTCAAGGCAGCCCTTTTGGATCTCTTAGATGCCTTCAGGAAACAACTTTTAACTAGAGATCTGCTTGATAATTCAAATGCATGCCAAGAAAATAAAGTTTCAGTAATTATTTAATTACTCTTATTAAAATATTCTCTTCATCTCATTAGGAATGTAAGATTTGACAAAACTTGGAGTAAATAAGATGCCTAATTTCCTTCGTTACATACTTTTTGGAAAAGGATTTTATACCCAATTAAGCAAGGGAAATCCAGAACTTTGGCTGGGATAGAGACAAAGTATCTCTGGCCTTGGAGCCATTCTTTCTGAGAGACTGTATTTTGTTTTTCAGACCTACACAGGAACTAAGCTTGTTGGGGTCAGCTGTTGAGATAAACCTTTGTTTAACCAGGTTTTTTACTTTTCTTAACACTGCATTTTGGGACTGAATAGCAAAAGAAATATAATTATGACCAATAAAAGAATACTGCTTTTCTTAATTCTAATTCTTTCAAAAATTAACCACATTAAGAGAATACTCTAAATAGCATTCTTCCATTACAGCAGCTGCACTAACAGATGGCATGGGCAGTTATTTTGCAATCATTTCATACTGCAATAAAAGAATTAACTTTCTAGAACCACCCATGGATCAAAAAAGGGGAAAAAAACATCCACCCACTGAGCACAAAGACCATCTCAAAATAAAACCAGAATTCAAATATTGCTGTTTTCACATATATTTACGATATAAATACTACTTTGTTTTCACAGTACATCTTAAAAAAAACTACAGTCTGAGAAAGTCAGGTATGGGAGAGATGTGGGTATCTATTAGGATAAAGTGAAATGCTTTGAGGAGAGATTTTTAAAGGGGAAAGGAGGTGCTAATTATGAGTCGAGTTGAATCATGAGTAATCAAAATGTTTCTTTTTTCTTTTGGTATGGTTTGATGTTTATCATGGGAACTAAGCGTGGAAAGAAATGAGCAATATAAAAGACATACATGACCCCCTCCTGTTCCCACATGCTTGCATAGTGTGATAATGTAATGGAAGTTCAAAATCCCATCCTTATTCTAAGCGACTTAAGAATCACTGAAAAACACATCACACATCAAAGTAAAGGGTTCTGTATATATTTCAAGATTTCAATATTAATGTCAAAAATACGTAGTATGATTTTACATCGGATTTGTGCTACATTAGAACAGTAAAGACAAACATCACTTAAGTGAAAGGAACATTAAATATTAAATACCCAAAAAATAAAATAAGGTGTAAACACTAAACTAATTTGGGAATCTGCTATTGCAACACATCCAATGAAGTGGTTTAAAATGAGTATAAAAAGATTAGGACTACGTGTGTTCCAGTCTATTCAGAATACACAAAGCTCATTCTAGAAGCCTTTTTGAACTGGTCCAAGAGCTTTGCCTTCCATCTGACCATCCTTCTCACTATCTCCGTTATTCAACTTTTACACAGGATATTTTATTGTTTCGTCTTGAATAATAATCTGGTCACTGAGGAAATATTCTCACTGTTGTGTTTTGCTAACACCGGGGTGAAAACTGAGGATTCATTGGAGATTCAGTGTAAGATTTGAGTTCATATGCAGCGCCACTGTCCACTTCCATGGATTTTCGGGAAAACAGAAGTCTTACATCTCTGTAGAGGTAGATCTTTCCAGACTTGGAACTCTGGAACCTGGGAGAGGAAGAGTTATTAAGAGTGGTCACTGAGGAATAATCACATAACAACAGTCAACATCTCACAAGACTAAAATCTTACATGGGCCTCAGTAAGGTTTAGCAATGTCTCTGCCTAGAAATCTAGTGAGCCTTCATAAAATAACATCTTGTAAGGTCCCCCAAGATTCAGCCATTTTTATAAGTACATTATTTTTATTTCATATTACAGTTCTGCCAATATCCTCAGGTTTCATGAGTTCTTTGGCATCACACGGGTGGTTCCTGTTTGCAACAATGTAAACTAGTACAAAAGGGACTCACTGTTTTTCAGTTCATTTGTTTGATGTTTGCTCCCCAAGGTTCACAGTTCTTTGAAGTAAGAGCAAATTAAAAATGTGATTGCAAACTTGTAACTATATTTGTTATATTCAGGCAAAGCACTAAGGTTTGTCTCTTGAAACAGTGCCCTTATTTTTTCTCTCCCTTCTCTCTCTCTCTGGACTGTCTTCTGCAATTCTGAAGAACAAGCTCAACTTTCAGTCCAGATGCAAGTACACCCATAAATTAATGTTTGGGTATTAGCTTATTTGAATTAGCTTTACAGAAGCTGGTTTAGTCATTCAAGAGGTCTAATGAGTATATATGAAAAGTTGCATTATTGACCTCTTAGGTTTCACAGGCAGTCCTCAACTTATGACCACAATTGGGACCGGAATAACCATTGCTAAGTGATGCGGTCCTAAAGCGCAAAGTCACGTGACCACATCACTTAGCGATGGCAATCCCCGTTGCCGTCATTAAGCAAATTCCACCAGTCATTAGCCGAGGACCCACCCTAATCCAAGCCATTCCGGGCTTGGTCCCTTCCCAGCCCTGAGCCTCAGTAAGGTAAGGGACTGCCTCCAATTCCCCCCCACCCGCCCATCTTCCCCGCATCTCTGCCCTTTAGCCTTAAGCCTCTGAGCCGCAGCGCGAAGCCGCCCCTGGAAGCCCAGTCGCAACCGCAGTCGCCCTCACCCCTGGGTCTCGGAGCGCAGGGTGCCAAGGGCGGCTGTGGCTGGGCTGGGGCCGCTGAGACTTACGAGGGTGGCTTCGTGCTGCACTGCGGCTCGGAGGCTTCTTGCAGCCCCAGAGCTGCAGCATACCAAAAAGCCCTTGAGCCGCGGTGTGGCAAGCAGCCCCAGAGCCGCATGGTTCTGGGGCTGCTTGCCGCCCCGCAAGGCAGGGTGCAGGGCAGCCAAAAGGGCTTTCTAAGGTCGCTTCCCCATGGAAGCGTGACACATCCTAAATTAGGGCCTCCCAAAGAGATTCAGCTATTAAACAGTTGACTATTCCAAGACTTAATTTCTTTGGAAAGGAGGTCTATGATGTCAGCAGCTAAACTTGAGTCACTAATATCAAATCTATTGTTACAATAAGGATATAAAAAATCTATCAAAGCAAATCTATACTGTCCATCTGTTTTTTAATCTCATACGTGAACGCAATAGCATTACCAATTTATTTATTATTTCAATTTATTCCCCGCCCATCTCCCTTGCAAGGGACTCTTTACCTTACCAATTACCAATCACTGTCTTGTTCCAAAAGATGCTCCATTGCTACTTAAAAGTAGGGGGTTTCTAAATTTGGTGGGAAAGGGCTGGGTAATGTGTACCCAGGGGCACATACAGTCCCTAAGCTCCCTTTATATACCCCTTAAAGGCCCCTTTGGACCATTACTGCTGACAAATGACAGCACATTTCCTGCTATTTGGGGAAAAGCATGGCGCAAGCATAGTGCTGTAATAAGGATATCACCATTAAAAAGCAAAGAACCCAATGCCAGCCCTGCACACTTTGTGATCCTCAGCACAGCCCCCCTGCCACGTCAAGCGCAGCCCTTGGACCCCCAAAGGTCACGCCAGGTGGCATCTCAGAACTTTGTTTCCTCAGCCGCTGTCTCACCTCAGATGAATGAGGTAGCGTAATAGTCTCTCTTCAGTATGTCGAGTATTTCCTTTAATAATGCTTCTTTTTGTTTCTCGCTTCACAGGGACAGAAAAAGTTCTTTGCCGCAGGAATGTTTGATGATTGGCAGGCATCTCTCGTAAGTCATATATCACCACAAACATCTTCACCACAGTCTTGTTAGGATTAAATAAGGTCTAGAGGAAAAAAGAACGGCCATGTGTTTGAGAACGGTATGAGTTCACTGAAATCACTGAAGCTGATAAAAAAAATCAAATATATTTAGATATGGATCCATGGCATTCTCGACGGAAAACTTTTTCATCCAATGTTCCCGTCAGTGGAATGGAGGAAATTGTGGTTTTGGACAACCCTAATCTAACATCAGGCCCTCAGTTTTCTCACTGGTGCACAAAATAAGTTTTAAGCTGCAAAAAATAATTTTAACATGTTTTCCACTCTTCCTGGACAGACAAATACAGTTAGCAATCTTTATTTTAAGCCACTGGTCAACAATTCTCTTATGTACATTTTAATTTTATCAATACTATTCCATTTTATTAATACTATAGATTCTCTTAAAAGAATCAAAAAAGCCCAACTGCCCCCCTCAAAGATTCCAGGTTCTTTTCAGGGCATTCCACCAGGAGATCAAATTTACTTATGGCTTGCAGATCATTCTCTCCCTTAGATTTCCCCAACTCCATTATCCAATCTTCATCCAGCATCTCAATAAAAATCCCAACCTGAGTCTTAAAAAAACCTTTCTATCGCTCTTAAATTCCTCAATTTCATCCACCGCATCCCCAACCTGATGGCACATTTTAGATCTCATATTTTCCACAATGTCCTGGATATCTTGCATAAAAGTTTGATAAAAGTCAGAAGAAATCTGTTTAAAATCCTGGTGAAGGTCAGAAAAAATCTGTTTGAAATCCTCCATGTCTCACGCAGTAGCTTATGGCGCCCCCTAGGTGCTTAACCAGCGAAAGTTGAAGATATGGAAGAGTTCCAAAGTGTGTTTACATAAAGTGAGAGTGAGATAGCAGACAGTTCTCAAGGGAAACTGAGAACAGAAAGCTGAAGGTTCAAATCAGCCAATTCAACGTGTAGGAAAATGCTAATATTTGTTTGTTGGTTGGCTGGTTTTCTATCCCACCTTTATTATTTTTACAAATAACTCAAGGCGACGAACATACCAAATACTCCTTCCTTCTCCTATTTTCCCCACAACAACCCTTTGAGGTGAGTTGGGCTGTGTGTGTGTGACTGGCCCAAGGTCGCCCAGCCGGCTTTCAGGCCTAAGGCGGGACTAGAACTCTCAGTCTCCTGGTTTGCCACTGGCTCCTTCCTAGGGCTGAGAGACAGGGACTGGCCCAAGGTCACCCAGCCGGCTTTCAGGCCTAAGGCAGACTAGAACTCACAGTCTCCTGGTTTGCCATTGGGTCCTTCCTAGGGCTGACAGGGACTGGCCCAAGGTCACCCAGCCGGCTTTCACGCCTCAGGCGGGACTAGAACTCAGTGTCTCCTGGTTTCTAGCCCAGCTAGACCAAACTGGCTCGCTCTATCTATCTATCTATCTATCTATCTATCTATCTATCTTTCTATCTTTCTATCTTTCTATCTTTCTATCTTTCTATCTTTCTATCTTCCTATCTTCCTATCTTCCTTTCTTCCTTTCTATCTTCCTTCCTTCCTTCCTTCCTTCCTTCCTTCCTTCCTTCCTTCCTTCCTATCTATCTATCTATCTATCTATCTATCTATCTATCTATCTATCTATCTATCTATCATCTTCAACTTTAATACAAAAATAATAACAGGAAGGCAATTGTTTACTCTCAATCTTTGGAATTTCCTTTGGAAGGAAAACGAAATCCAAAACTTAAAATATATATATTTTTTAAGTAATCCCAAAAATAACACTAAGCACCAAGAGAACCAGCTTCTCCTCGCTGTAGAAAGCCTCTCTTGGGGTACATATACTTAAAAAAATACAAATTGGTGATTTAGAAATGGGGTAGCCGGTCTTAGTGTCCCTTTAAGGCTACAGCGCGGCTTAGAAATGGTGACGTCCCAGCCTCCCGGCTGCTCTTACCAGTCAAGCGCGAAACGCTGTTTGCAACCTTCTGGCTGCAAGCAGCTGTCTGTAGGACAGATGGGATGATTTCAGGTATTCCCCTTGATCTGGAGTATGTTTCTGGGCTTCAGGAAAACCTGCCTGAGCCCGAAAAAGGTTACCGCGTTGTCAGCTCCACCCGCTGAACCAGCGGGCACAGCCGTTCAGTCTGCCATTTCCACCGGAAGCCACTATCTCCCTATTTCTCAATTAGCCTAAATTGACTTCAATATGGTCAGAAGTGTACTCTTTCATCCAAAACAATAAAACACAGCACCAGCTTATTTTCATTCTCCTTGTCTTGGCCAAGATGGGCAGCTAAGAATATCCTAATAAGTCTATGTCAAGCTTTCTTCAGAAGCAAATGTTGAGCTGTATATTGGAATAAGGCTTTCCCAAAGCCTTTCTATGACCCACTGATTAGCAAGCCAGTTAAGTGTGGGCGTGAAAATTCAGTGGATGGATAGCTGACTCAAAGAGATTTCATCAATGGTACCTCATCAAATTGGAGAGTAGTATCAGGTGAGGTGCCACATGAATTTGTCCTGGGTCCTCTACTCTTCAGTATTTTTATTAATGAGAAATATAATGGAAAATTAATACATTAAAGTAATTTCATTAATGAGAGAAACTGGAAGAGCATCAAGAAGGCAATTAAGATCAGAGCACTAGAAACTAAGTCCCAGAAAGAGAGACTGAAAGATCTGGTAAGTTTAGCCTTAAGCAAAGATGATTGAGGAGGGATAGGACAGAAGTCTTCAACGACCTAAAAGCATGCCACACTACAAGAAGGACGAGACTTGTTTTCTCTCTTTCCAATATACAAGATTCAAAATACTGGATTTCAGTTACAGGAAGGCAAACTCCAACTGAATATTAAAAGAAGCTTCCTAATCGTATGAGCAATTCAATGGTGGAACTACTTACACAAAGAGGTGGTACCCTCCTCCCCCACTTCATTAGCTGTGTTCAAGCAAAGACTAGACAGCCCTCCATCTGAGATGCTTCCATTTGGATTCCTGCACTGAGCAAGGAGTTGGACTCCATGGCTGAAATGGTTCCTTCCAATTCTATGATACCATGAAGTTAATTTAATTATCTGCCACACAGTACATACCACTTGTATTGTTCCTGAAGGAGGTACGCGATAACCCCTTTTACCAAGGGACTCTAAAGCAATTACACCCTGAGAGGGAAGGAACAGAAAACAAGAAGCATAAGATTACAACGAGGCATATGAACATAAGCATTAGCACATCAAAGTAATTAATTCACAAAATTATACCCAAGAGAAACTGTTAAGTACTTTTGCATAGTCCCAACATTCGAGAATGCAATTAGTAAGAAGCGTTACAGTCCTATCTAGTGTCTCTACTGGGGCTGTGCAGCAGTATTGGATTTGAAGGGCAAAATCTGGCTCAGATGAAATGCATCTTTTCTCAAGATCATGTGGCAGCCACGTGAAATTAGAAGATGTAGAAGATATAAGATGCTACCTGTACGTATGTGCCCTTGCATACTTGGAATCATCCTTTAAATCTAGGGTTCTGCACAACCCCAATCCCTACAAAATACTAGGTGAATGTTTAGTTTACAAATTGCATTTGCATTTATTATTAGTTGCCAACAATAGTCACATATTTTAAATACTGAATGGCAGTTGCAACCCACTGAGAAAATAACAGCATATTAGTGGCTGTGCTTATAAGGGAAGACAAAGCAACCTCACTCAATTGTTTTTAATCCGTTCAATCGTGTCCAATTCTCAGAGACTGCCTGGACAAGTCCCTGCAGTTTTCTTGGCAAGGTTTTCGGAAGTGGTTTGCCACTGCCTGCTTCCTAGGGCTGAGGGTGTGTGATTGGCCCAAGGTCACCCAGCTGGCTTCGTGCCTAAGGTGGGACTAGAAGTTACAGTCTCCTGGTTTCTAGCGTGGTGCCTGAACCACTACACCAAACCGGTTCTCACCTCACTCAGTAGTACATTTTAAAATGACCGAGTCAACAGAGAATCTCTCATTTAACCCAAAGGAGATAATGTCCCAGGGTAGTCCCAGTAAAGTTATACAGGTAGTCCTCAATTAATGACCACTTCTTCAGCAACCGTTTGAAATTACGACGGCGTTCAACAAGGAGACTTACAATCAGTCCAAGTTCCGGCTGTCCCAGCACCCCCACAATCACGTGATTGCGATCTGGGCGCTTGGCAACCAGCTCACAGGACGGTTGCAGCGTCCCATGGTCACATGATCACCATTTGCAATCTTCCCTGCCGGCTTCCCACAAGCAAAGTCAATGGGTAAGGGAAGCCGGCAGGGAAGGTTGCAGGTCACTCCCACCCTCTCTTGCCCGGCAGCAGCCACCCCCAGCCCCACCATGCTCATGCTCATGCTGTGCCTTGCCTGCCTGCCTCCGAGCTGCCTGGGACTCGCCTAACAACTTGCGATCCTCGCTTAACAACGGCAATGGGGAGTGCCAGGATTGCCATTGCTAAGCGATGTGGTCACATGACATCACGCTTTACAACCGCATCACTTAGCAACGGAACGTTCGGTCCCAATTACTGTCGTAAAGCGAGGACTACCTGTACTGAGGTTTTGTCAGCTCTAGGAATGGAATCTATCTTCCAGTAATTGCCTTATAAATACCTTTAAACATGCATATTTTTCCTTTTGAGAACAAACAAAATGGCTAATAGATTAATAAAAATAACAAATCGTCTCATTTTGATTAACCAATGGCCATTACAGAATAGCTATTTATGTATTTGTTTTGCCTAGGATATGGATAGAAGATATGTCACTCAAACCACACTGATAAATGAATTTGTGACTCCCATTAATATGGTTAATAGTTTCACTGGATTAGGAATTGGCAAGAATATAATACTTTTAATTAATACAAGTAATTCTATATGTCACAAGGATTCTCAAGCTTTGCAGTACTGTAACTGCCCCCCGGGACCTTTTCAGACAAAGGAAGGAGAAAAGCCTGCATGTTTTGAGTTGGGCTGGAACACTTCCATGCTGCCTGTGCAAAGCTGGTTAGTTGTTTTTTTTAAAAAAAGGTGGTCACGAAGCCCCTGGGCATCCTGGCCCACACTTTGAGAACTCCTGGTATTTGTTCACATATGGACTGCTCATTTCTCCACAAAAATTAAAATGTGCAATGTATGAGACAGCTTCCCGTCAATCTAAAAGGAGTCACAGCTGATTCATGATGTCTATTTTGGAGCCTGGAACCTTTGGAGTTTGAATGACAAGACAAAGAAGAGCTGTAATAATCATAACTATGCTTGCTCATTCAAACTACAGAGATGCCAGGGAGGAATGAGTGTGTGCTTCCATGTCAACGGCAGACAAAGCTAGCAATATAAGTGTGTGTGCACGCTTTTGAAAGCTGATGGCATGACTTTGGTATTTTTCCATTTTAACTGGTGTACTTTAACAGTTAAATACAAACATGTACCAGAAAAAGGACAGCAAGGGATATCTGTACGCATTAGGACTGTGCATTCTTTGAGAAGGATTGGGAATTAGTGTTACACATCTTGCACAAGTTGCAGCATTTTTCTATTATTTCTTAAAGTAGCCTGGTGTTTTTCAAGCTTCTGTGCAAGCCTGAAAAAAATGTTACTGCTTAAGGAATGGGCTTCTTAAAGTTAATCTCAGGTCATGCGGAAGCCTGAAAAAAGGCAGGTTGCTTTAATGAATAGCAAACAGGTGCTGTGCTGGGGCAGAGCCTAAAGCTTTTTCTGTATCATTTTCGAGGCATGAAAAGCCCTGGGATTCGTTTATAAAACAATTGCTTTCTTTCAAAACAGAAAAAAAAACCCACCAATCAGAACAAATGCACAGAAAGCTCAAATACCGACCATATAGGGAGAGGGTGCGTTGTCCTCAGAAACACTGTAAAAAGAAACTTCAACGGGAAGAGTCATGTGAGTTGGACAGAAAACTCCGCTTGCTCCCACTTCAGCTGTGAAGCCGTCTACAATACCCAGGGGATCTAAACGATAGTTCAGTACAGATTCCTAAAAGGACAAATGTAACATTGAAAAATGCTGCGCACGAACAGTTATGATTTTATTGGTCAATGTATACCGTCTTTCCATCTGGAAGATCAAGGAGCTTAACCACCCAGAGGTAAAATCACTAAAACGCATGCATGACTGTTAAAAGCATCTTAAACCCTGAAGACTGAAAATATGATCCTAAGAGGTCAGTCTTGATTTGTCTTCTAAAATGGAGAGAGAAGGAGCCAAGGCAACTATTGGAGGAACAGGTAGCAGCACTTTGGGAAGAACGGAAGTCTAGGTCAGTGTTTCTTAATCTTAGCATTTTTAAGATGTGTGGACTTCAGCTCCCAAAATTCCCCTGCCAGCATGCTCAAAGTTGCCAAGGTTGAGAAACACTGGCCAATCCAACTGGCCATGGCTTCCAAAAGTCTCAGGAAGAAGCTATTGGTAATATTGGATTCCTTTAACTGAAGATCAGCTGCCTGAACCTGGGATCTTCTCCATGCAAACAAACAGCCTTACCAATGAGGTACATTTTCGATCATCTTACACATAACTCAGTTTGTCACTTACAAAACAAATTAGTTTTTGGAATATGTAAGTTACCTCAAAGTTTCCAAGAAGGCTAAGACTTGTAACAGATGGTGCACTGGAACTTAAAAGTGCTTTCTCATGGATGTCAGAATCATTCTCTTTGCTTATGTATCGTTGCGGACTAGTAAAAAAAAATACAGAGGTCTAACTTTCTTTCTCCAGTCATGTGCATTGCAGTAATTTGTTTTTAAGACACAGGCTTCAAATACTTAGGCTTTGAAGTAAAAGGAATGTACAGAATTTCAGTACTATAATACTGATAAGGCTGTCTCAAAAGAACATTAACTCACTGCATAGATAGTACTTTGAAAAAAATGCTAGCATGGATAATACAAGGCATCTCTCTCTGCAATCCTCAGGAACGTCTAGATGTTAAATTCACCAGCATTCTATAGCATTCCATGAGCCTTTAGCTCTTCCAGCCAGACACAACTAAGCTGCCAA
The DNA here is from genome assembly GCA_023362775.1 of Charina bottae. Lineage (NCBI taxonomy): Eukaryota > Metazoa > Chordata > Lepidosauria > Squamata > Charinaidae > Charina > Charina bottae. The sequence goes on from JALMGJ010000010.1 coordinate 16,881,165, forward strand.
TCTGCTTTTTTCTCACTGGTTAGACAATAATTACTTCAGGTCAAATTATGGAATCTGGGCAGTGCAACATTTATCAATAATAAATTAAAAAGTTATGGAAGCAATTTCTTCTGCTATTATATTGTGGTGTTTGTAACATGGTATAGGAATTCAAGAAAAACATACACCGATGACTGAACATTTGTGAACCCTTTAGAACAGTGTTTTCCAAACTTGGCAACTTTAAGATGTGTGGACTTCAACGCCCAGAATTCCCCAGGCAGCATGGTGGCTGGGGAATTCTGGGAGTTGTCCACACATCTTAAAGTTGCCAAGTTTGGAAAACACTGTTTTAGAACGATGTGTAATCATGCATTACTGTGGCCTACAATGTGATCTGGTTTTCATAAACAAACACCCAATATAATGTACTGTGTCATATTTTATTGAACACACTGAGCCAACATTCACTGTCTTTATTGGAGAGTATATGAACTTTAAATTTAGTAGCAGGTGCCATTTCCTTTAGCAGCAATTTCAATCAAAGGTTTCCTGTACTTGTTGATCAACCCTGCACATCAACTTGAAGATATTCTCCTCTTTACAGAACTGCTTCAACTCATTCATCCTTTTTCCAAAATACTAATTTGCTCCGAAGTGTATTTTAGAATACACAAATATTAGAAAATATGTTTTAAAAAATACCTTTTGGGGGAGAAACATTTCAGATGCAATAATGATGCATCAAGATCAAAGTATCCTGTTTGTGTTTTTCTTTCAGGAACCTGAAAAGGCAGAAACACAGTATGTTTTTGCACTGCAAGAGAGTATGAAATTTTAGTGAATACAATATTTATGGTAATAATTGAAATTAAGCAATGGAGACTACCACCAATTGGCCAGATGAGACGTCTGTCCTGGATGCCAGAACTGGAGCTTTCAAACAGATATTCTGAAGGCCAAATACGTTGGATTGCTTCACTACCACCACCATCATGATTTGATACAGTGGTACATTTGTCATGATGCAGAGTGACTTTATTGAATTTAATTGGAATCAATATGCATAAGATATGCCTATCCAGAAATATATGTATGTTCAAATGTATTTCCACCTCAGTTTGTACAATAATTACTTAGTTTTAACGAACGGCACTTACGCATTATGCAACTGCAAACTAATTCAAAAAGGGATCTGCATGGAATTGTGAAAAAAGGTGGCATGCAGGAAAAAACAAAGTCTTCTACACATAATGCTATAGAATATCCACAGTTGTCGTAGTATATTTAGAACCAGAGAGAGGTTCACGTTCTAAACAGCTGGACATTCCTCCTTTCTCACTTAAGAGAAGCAGCC